>JACCPG010000330.1:0-135964 GCA_016069955.1 Drepana arcuata
GTAATCGATTACTATCAGGCGAACCGCATGCTTGTTTGCCACCATTGTAGTAAAAGACCCCTGATATAAGGTTTTTTAGATAGTTAGCCGTCTGATTTGATGGTTATAGCTCGCGGGTTCGATTCCCGCTGAGGGCAGACATTTGTGTGATGAACACGAGTATTTGACCTTAATCTTGGATGTCCTATGTATTTATGTATATAGCTATCTATATAACTAAATATATCGTTGTCTAGTTACCATAAAACAAGATTTGCTTTATTTGGGCATTTGTCAATTTGTATGGAATTTTCCCGAGGTATTTATTATTATAATCGGAAAATGGATACAAATAACTTGCACAAACATTGTGATTCCAGTTGCAAATGTACCTACATACGCAGACAGAAAGAGAAAATTTCTACTACTCTATTGATTTACGGAACATAATAATTAGAGAGAACTCCCTCTTTTCGCCGGAGTCACATTTAATTGTCTTATTTATCTGTATGCATCAAATACATGCCTAGCTTTTAGTGGATCAAGCGGGGCTTGGCATCAACAATATTTTAGCTTGGTTGCTAATACAACTTTCCATTACATACTGTTAAACACAAAACGTTGTTTAATTTAAATACAGTGCGACCCAAGATTTTTTTATGCAAGTGAATTTTAATAATGACCCGTTAAACGTGCTAATTTGAGTAATGTCAAGATTGTAGGCTCCATCCTAATAGAACTTTGCTATAGTGTATATATTTATTTTGCATAGTGTAGACTATAGAACATTAGCTTTGTTTATATATATATATATATATATATATATATATATATATATGTGTGTGTATATATTTGCAGACTTCGGTAGGTCCTTGACCTCTCCACAACTTCCTCGTCTAAAATAAGCCGGAAAATATATTCCGTGAATTAATTAGGCAGACCATTCAGCAAACTGAAATGTGTATAAAATGGTTTATCTTCAGTCCTTGGTGTCACTTGTCAAGCCACCCGACATTTTTTCTATATCATGGTAGTGTTGTTATTGCCCGATAATCGTCACTATCGATAGATTTTTCAACGATAACTCGGCATTTACTTGGCGAGTATTCTTTGAGACTAGCTGTCCAGTGAATTTAAACGCAACATAACAAATCGAAATGCAACCTGTCATAAACCATCCAGGTACCGTACCAGCCAGGCAAGTACCTACTCAAGAAAACATAATCAAAAAGAAAAGGACTAATTTCTAATCAATGTATGAATTTTCTAGTAAAAACATTTCTATTTGAACTAGAAACATTGCAACCATAGTAATGTTACATTGACACTGACACCTAGGAATATCGACAGTCAATCAAGAATATATATCATATCTTGAACGAACCCCTCTTGGGTCCCCGACGGGTTTTTCCTAAAGATTGCAGCATGGGGTTGTTCAAGGGGCTTGGGAAAAGATATCTATAAGCTTGGCAATGCGCGTGAACTTAGAATTCAAAAACCTCTAAGGAAAAGTAACATACGCAGGATGTTGAACATTGTCGGACAAGATTAGAATCTAGATATTATCGATACTTGGTTGGTTGAAGCACTACTTAGCGGCATATTTATATTTGGATTCCTGTTGTACAAGACGTTACATGTGTAACGAGGTCAGGTCAAACGTTCGCCATCGCTTTTAGTGCCTAAAGTTCCGTTAAACTCACCGTTATTGGCTCACTTTCAGTTATGTCACAAAATGTACGTGCTTTTATACTGTTGGTGAATATGGGGGATCAATGTTCAACTTTCGTGGTGTTCTTTTGAATCTATTCGCACGCATTCGGTCAGAATGTTCGGTAGTGGACACGTTATATATACGGTTTGGGTGAACTACGACATTCATTCATAATTTTAGGTAAACTTACCATTGTATATACCTAATACCCACAAGGCTTGGCAGGGGTTTAACTTGACCCTCTTTTACAACCTACGTGACAGAAGGCGACTCCATTGCCGTTACTCAAGCATAGCCAAATTCAAACGTGTGTATAGTTGTACTTGAGCAACGGCGATAGACTTGTTGTTTATCATGTTGGCACCAAAATATATCTCAGGCGAAAATATAGTGCTGCGTTAAGCCTCTGTCTAACCTTCGAAGACACTTGTGCGAAGGCTTGAAGAATTCATATATAGTACAGTACAATCTTCAAGCTGATTGCTTCAGCCTTTAACAACTGTGCTCGTGGATGTGGTTGTGATTAGTAAGCTGTGGTCTTTGAGCGTACAAAACAAGTAATTTACGATACCGATAATGTATAAGGTAATGTGCAATCAATAAGTTATTTCAAGCATGTAGATTGACGTTGCAAAAGGAGCCGGTCGATACCATTTAGTCAATAATTTACGACCATGGACGTTGGTTCATGCCACTCGGCAACTAACAGCTGCTAGCATATCTTACTTGCATGGCCTTATTATAGGGTCACAAGTTATGAACTAGTGCAAGGCTTAGTGCCGTGGTGGTCGAGTGTTTTGAGTCGGCTGCAACGTATAAGTCTCGAGTATAGTTTGAATCCCGTCTGCAATACATTACGGGCAAAGAATTGTTCCTTTTGTTAACAATCTCTTCACGCCTTCCCACAAGAGGCCTCGAAGACGTAGGCAGGGGTGTGTGTTTCCGCCAGAGATATTAGAGAGATGATCAGATGAGAGATTGTAGATGCCAACGTGATAATTAATTGTCAATTGTTAACATTTAGATTACGTAAGAGATAGATTTAAACACGCCATTACATGCTTTTCCATAACACAGGCTAGAGCACCTTTTCATGTTGTTCTTAATTTCGAATTTCGTTGGTTTAGAAACAGAATCGTGTCATTAATTTTAACTGAAGACACTGTTCCCACTGTGCCTTAAAATTATCATTAAAAAATAACTTTTTTCGTAGACGATAATTACCAAGTCAACATTTTGGACCTCTAATCGTTTATTCAAATATGTTTCCCATTCAAGACAGCGTAATGTGTCACCACTCGCCTCGCAATGGGTCAAACGCTTTGATCTCGCCTCACCGACTCGCTTAATCCTGTAATCAATAAAAGACACCAGAAGCCCTTTGTGACACCTATTATAACACGTATGTACCTTACAACAATAGTAACAGGTTTTTCTATTCTTTGTTGGCAGAACCGCGCGAGGTGAACTTCAGTCGACTCGAGGGCCCGTCGACAACGATGGACCACTGATTCTAGAGAACCTATTTTTCTTTATTCTATATGAGCAGTTTAGCGGTGTGAGCAGATGCGACGCTAGAACTATTTGGTCGTTATTAGTAGGTAGTAAGTTGTACAAATCCCTTGTTTGAGTAAATGCGGTAGTACAAGTGGGTAGCGCAACCTCGACTCGGCGCGGTCGCTTGAACGCTGGAGACATGCGACCGCGGCGACCGAGCGAGTGCAGCCCCCAGCCAGGGGCGACCACCGCGTGCACTCCGCGCCCCCGCCCCCGACACGTCGCCTCTGCCACGCCGAATATGATGGGTCATTTCAATATAGGGACGCTAGGCGGTGCGGTACCTTTTCCGATGAGGAAAATGTATCCAATCATTGCGAAACGTCATTCTAAGGAGAGGCATCGCATCGTTTGTTGCAGGTGAGACCCTTAATGGGCAGCGCCTGATCGAGTTCCGGCTCGGGCAGGAGGCCGAGACGGAGCAGGGCCAGGAGCTGCTGGTGGCGTCGGCCGAGCTCATGGTGCGCGCGGAGACGTCGCCACGCGCGCGCCACCTGCGCTACACGCTGTGGGCCTTCTCCGTCGGCGACAACGGCACCGTGGGCGCGCTGGCCGGCGCGGCGCGGCGCGACCCGGCGCGCGGCTGGCAGCGGCTGGACGTGACGCGCGCCGCCAGCCGCTGGGCGGCCGCGGGCGCGCGCCAGCCGCTGCGGCTGCTGCTGGACTGCAGCGGCTGCGGCGGCCGCGTGCGGCTGCGGCTGGGCGGCGGACAGGCGGCGCGCCCGCTGCTGCGGCTGAGGCTGGCGCCGCCGCCCTCGCGCCGCCGCCGCGCCCTCGACTGCACCGCCGCCGAGCACGGCCGCTGCTGCCGACAGAGCTACTATGTGAGCTTCCGCGCCATCGGCTGGGACGACTGGATCGTCGCGCCGGAGGGCTACTACGCCAACTACTGCCGCGGCGCGTGTGCGCCCTTCCTCAGCTACCACTCGCAAGTGGTGGAGGCGGCGCGGGTGGAACGCGCCGCGTGCTGCGCGCCCGTGCGCTTCTCGGCGCTGTCCCTCATCTACTTCGGCGCCGACTCGAACATCATCAAGCGCGACCTGCCCGACATGGTCGTGGAGGAGTGCGACTGCCCGTAGCGGCGCCCCTGTACATAGCCTGCGCCCTCCGCGTCGCCCCAAGCTCCCAAGCTCCCAAGCCGCACATGCCGCGGTATGCTTTCGCCGCTCTCGAATCTGATTTAATCCGAATCGATTATAAATAATATTCTCGACTTGTATAATATTTTGTTCCTCGCGTTCGAAAGACTATATCCTAAAAAAATCGAATAAATAAATGTGTGTTGACGGGGCTAGCTGCGCCGGCGCATGCGCCCGAGGACTGACGCTCGGCAATCGGCACCTGCGCCGGCGGCCCGGTGGACACCGCCCGACTAATTTAATACTATGCCGTTTTCTTTCACCCCGTTTGGTGATCGCTTGTAATTATTGTAAACTGTATTATAATAATTATTATAATTATAATAAATCAACTTTTTCATAATTATTACCTCCTTTTTTATTGCCTTTTCTATTTTCCTGCCTTCAAAGGTTACATATATATTATATACAATTAAATATACACTGGTCATATATATTCATATATTCTCGTCTGGCAAAACAATATAAGCAATGGTCTATCGGTTAGAAATGTATACAGTGCTGCTAACGGTGCCCAGAATTAACACATTGGAATGAAGTACATACTCTGCAAAGCCTTAAACGTACTGAAATAGTCTGTGATCCTCCCACACACGTGTTTTCTTTTATCTCGCATATATATAACACGCAATACTGATTGATATGGCTCTGAAATAAGAGTACACGTAATGGAGAAAACACAGAATCTATTACCGTATCGAATGCCAACGTTATTTGAAGAAAGTAATTTATAAGTTCAATCAATAGGGACTAATTTAAAAATAAATAGAGTTAGTTTCGCCGTTTCTTCTCCTCTCAGGGGTTTTCCTTGAACACGGTAATTTTAAATATGATTTCCATTATGAATAGTGCTAACAGTAATTTTGATACTTGAAAAAATATATAACGCCCATTTGTATCGCAATATTTATCAGTGAGTCTAATGCGATTCGCACTATTTAATGAGTTATCGAAAGTTCTGTCCACTACATATACGAACTAGACAACGCTATACATAAATATATCTCATATACACGTATTATCACCATGAGTTGCTCGCAGGGTAGGCAGGGTAGGCAGAGAGAGTTGAGCGCCATTCCCTCTAGACTTAGAGACCTCTTTCGTTTCTTTCAAGATACATCCATCATATCTAAACGTCGTAAAAAATATTATCAAATGAAAGTTTGTGAGGATGTTTGTTCGTGTTCGACGTAAAAACTACTGAACAGAATTGAATGAAACTTGGCACAGAGATAGATTATTAACTGGATTAACACATAGGATATGTTTTATTCCAGAAAAAAAAACTACCAATGAAATAAAATTATACGCAGCTGAAACCGCGGGGTAAAGATAGTGTGGTCGTTGCCTTAGTAACCGTGCTTGGTGGAAGGAGTATACCCTGCAATAGATGGTACGTGGGAGGACAACACTAGAGCCACTCGCACCCACGTCTTCATCTCCATCTCCAAGGAACAAGACGAATTACTAATTGGTTCCATCAAAGTATGTGTTCCAAACAGAAGCGAGGCAGTCTAATACGTGATGAAAAAGCTTTCTACTCCTATTTACGAGAATCGCGCGGAGTATGAAATTATGCACACGTATAGTTTATACAGAGAAGGACTACAGAATACATTTTTTTTTATTATGGGAAAAGAAAAACATTACATCAATAAAATAACTTTACACACACTACCATATATTTGTCACACATATCAACTTCAATGGATGGGATATATAAAACCTATATTATAATAAAATAAATATATTGTTCAAAGTTACAATTTAAATAATTGTGGTTGAATGATGTTGACATAGATAATTGTTTAAGTTGTTTGAAGATGAAGAGAAGATGTTTGAATTGTTGTGTGAGGAGATATCATTGTTAACACGAATTGAAACACGCATGTGCTTGATGAATGAAGATTAAGAGAAAGAGTAGTCTGTCTAGGGAGCAATGGCGCTCCATTCTCTCTGCCTTCCCCCTAGGGAACTCGACATGATGATAATATGTATGTAACTTATAACTGAATCTTTTCAATGCGCATAGCGGTGCGAATGAACTCTCTTACATCCTGCATCCGGCAGTCATGTACAGAGTTCCAAGCGATAAGGAACGAAACTAAATATGAACTAATACATTGCATTACAATCCACAGATTATTATTGTAATAAACCATAAATGCTTAAAAATATATACTGTGGATATACCGTGGAAACTTTACGGAATCTGTGTTTGCTCTCTGTTAAGTATATAGTACCTGGATGACCGAGCTTAGCTCGGTAAATATAATATAAAATATTATTAACTTTTATACAGTTGTACTAAGTTGTTGTCACTAATATAACATGGTATACTTCACCTAACATTTAGTGTTTTTTCATGTTAAGAAACGAAAAAGGTATGCCAAGTTAAAGAATCATCTATCTAAACATATCATAAAATGTAACGGATCCCTGTCTGTGCATGGAAGATGTATAAGAAAAAAATATGATTGGGACCTTTATCAACGCAAACAGAACCCAAAACACTGATTGTTAGAATTTTTGTCTGTTTGTCTGTGCGTATGTGCTCGCTAAACCTCAGAAACGGATTATAGATATGGTTTGTAAAACTGTAACGGAATACCATCTGAACATGGTAGATATATGTGAAAAAAATATGATTGGGACTTTGGGACCTTTATCAACGCAAACACACGTTGAGCCGTATGCTGCCGCAAATCTTGTAGACATCGCTCCTGTTGTTCGTAATGTTCAGTAGCTACACGTTGTGCTGCTCGCTGCCGCAAATCTGGTAGACGTCGTTCCCGTTGTTCGTAATGTTCAGTAGCTACACGTTGTGCTGCTCGCTGCCCGCAAATCTTGTAGACATCGCTCCTGTTGTTCGTAATGTTCAGTAGCTACACGTTGTGCTGCTCGCTGCCGCAAATCTTGTAGACGTCGTTCCCGTTGTTCGTAATGTTCAGTAGCTACACGTTGTGCTGCTTGCTGCCGCAAATCTGGTAGACGTCGTTCCCGTTGTTCGTAATGTTCAGTAGCTACACGTTGTGCTGCTCGCTGCCGCAAATCTTGTAGACATCGCTCCTGTTGTTCGTAATGTTCAGTAGCTACACGTTGTGCTGCTCGCTGCGCAAATCTTGTAGACGTCGACCCCGTTGTTCGTAATGTTCAGTAGCTACACGTTGTGCTGCTCGCTACCGCAAATCTGGTAGACGTCGTTCCCGTTGTTCGTAATGTTCAGTAGCTACACGTTGTGCTGCTCGCTGCCGCAAATCTTGTAGACGTCGTTCCCGTTGTTCGTAATGTTCAGTAGTTACACGTTGTGCTGCATGTTGCCGGAAATCTTACAGCCGTCGCTCTCGTTGTTCGTTATTTTCAGTAGCTACACGTTGTGCTGCTTGCTGCCCGCAAATCTTGTAGACATCGCTCCTGTTGTTCGTAATGTTCAGTAGCTATACGTTGTGCTGCTCGCTGCCGCAAATCTTGTAGACGTCGTTCCCGTTGTTCGTAATGTTCAGTAGTTACACGTTGTGCTGCATGTTGCCGGAAATCTTACAGCCGTCGCTCTCGTTGTTCGTTATTTTGTACACGTTGTGCTGCTTTACTGCCCGCAAATCTGTGAACTATCGCTCCTGTTGTTCGTAATGTTCAGTAGCTACGTTGTGCTGCTCGCTGCCGCAAATCTTGTAGACATCGCTCCCCTGTTGTTCGTAATGTTCAGTAGCTACACGTTGTGCTGCTCGCTGCCGCAAATCTTGTAGACGTCGTTCCCGTTGTTCGTAATGTTCAGTAGCTACACGTTGTGCTGCTCGCTGCCGCAAATCTGGTAGACGTCGTTCCGTTGTTCGTAATGTTCAGTAGCTACACGTTGTGCTGCTCGCTGCCGCAAATCTTGTAGACGTCGACCCCGTTGTTCGTAATGTTCAGTAGCTACACGTTGTGCTGCTCGCTGCCGCAAATCTTGTAGACGTCGACCCCGTTGTTCGTAATGTTCAGTAGCTACACGTTGTGCTGCTTGCTGCCCGCAAATGTTGTAGACATCGCTCCTGTTGTTCGTAATGTTCAGTAGCTACACGTTGTGCTGCTCGCTGCCGCAAATCTTGTAGAAGTCGTTTCCGTTGTTCGTAATGTTCAGTAGCTACACGTTGTGCTGCTCGCTGCCGCAAATCTTGTAGACGTCGACCCCGTTGTTCGTAATGTTCAGTAGCTACACGTTGTGCTGCTCGCTACCGCAAATCTGGTAGACGTCGTTCCTGTTGTTCGTAATGTTCAGTAGCTACACGTTGTGCTGCTCGCTGCCGCAAATCTTGTAGACGTCGTTTCCGTTGTTCGTAATGTTCAGTAGCTACACGTTGTGCTGCTCGCTGCCGCAAATCTTGTAGACGTCGTTCCCGTTGTTCGTAATGTTCAGTAGCTACACGTTGTGCTGCTCGCTGCCACAAATCTTGTAGACGTCGGCCCCGTTGTTCGTAATGTTCAGTAGCTACACGTTGTGCTGCTCGCTGCCGCAAATCTTGTAGAAGTCGTTCCCGTTGTTCGTAATGTTTAGTAGCTACACGTTGTGCTGCTCGCTGCCGCAAATCTTGTAGACGTCGTTCCCGTTGTTCGTAATGTTCAGTAGCTACACGTTGTGCCGTACGCTGCCGCAAATCTTGTAGACATCGCTCCCGTTGTTCGTAATTTTCAATAGCTTCACGTTGTGTCGCACGCTGCCACAAATCTTGTAGACATGGCTCCTGTTGTTCGTAATGTTCAGTAGCTACACGTTGTGCTGCTCGCTGCCGCAAATCTTGTAGACGTCGACCCCGTTGTTCGTAATGTTCAGTAGCTACACGTTGTGCTGCTCGCTACCGCAAATCTGGTAGACGTCGTTCCGGTTGTTCGTAATGTTCAGTAGCTACACGTTGTGCTGCTCGCTGCCGCAAATCTTGTAGACGTCGTTCCCGTTGTTCGTAATGTTCAGTAGTTACACGTTGTGCTGCTTGCTGCCCGCAAATCTTGTAGACATCGCTCCTGTTGTTCGTAATGTTCAGTAGCTAAACGTTGTGCTGCTTGCTGCCCGCAAATCTTGTAGACATCGCTCCTGTTGTTCGTAATGTTCAGTAGCTACACGTTGTGCTGCTCGCTGCCGCAAATCTTGTAGACGTCGACCCCGTTGTTCGTAATGTTCAGTAGCTACACGTTGTGCTGCTCGCTGCCGCAAATCTGGTAGACGTCGTTCCCGTTGTTCGTAATGTTCAGTAGCTACACGTTGTGCTGCTCGCTGCCGCAAATCTTGTAGAAGTCGTTCCCGTTGTTCGTAATGTTCAGTAGCTACACGTTGTGCTGCTCGCTGCCGCAAATCTTGTAGACGTCGTTCCCGTTGTTCGTAATGTTCAGTAGCTACACGTTGTGCTGCTCGCTGCCGCAAATCTTGTAGACGTCGTTCCCATTGTTCGTAATGTTCAGTAGCTACACGTTGTACTGCTCGCTGCCGCAAATCTTGTAGACGTCGTTCCCGTTGTTCGTAATGTTCAGTAGTTACACGTTGTGCTGCATGTTGCCGGAAATCTTACAGCCGTCGCTCTCGTTGTTCGTTATTTTCAGTAGCTACACGTTGTGCTGCTTGCTGCCCGCAAATCTTGTAGAAATCTCTTCTGTTGTTCGTAATTTTCAGTATCTACACGTTGTGCCGCACGCTGCCGCAAATCTTGTAGACATCGTTGCCGCTGTTCGTCATTTTCAGAAGCTACACGTTGTGCTGCACGCTGCCGGAAATCATACAGACGTTGCTCTCGATGTTCGTAATTTTCAAGAGCTACACGTTGTGCCGCACGCTGCCGCAAATCTTGTAGTCGTCGTTCCCGCTGTTCGTCTTCAGCGGCCATAGGCAACCTCTCGTAAATATCTAAATCACAAGATCTTTCTGCTCGAATAATGTTTTGCAAGACTCTTACTTTAGCACTACGTGTGGGACGAGCGGAAAGCTGATTATTTTCATGGTTTTCTTGAAATGAGTCTTGCTTGTCGATCACTATTTTCTTCAAGATATTCTTGAAACAAGTCGCGGCTGCGTGGATTTAGATTGTGTATAAGCGTTTATTTTTTTCTTCTTTTAGGCATTTTGTCATGTATGTAAGCAATTGATTTTATATATAATACGTCTACGATAACGTCAAACCAGGCTTAAAGTTTGTTGCTTAGCAACGCTTTATTGTTGGAAATTAAGAGATTTTCATTGCCTAAAAACACGGATATAACTACTTTTTTTTTAAATGAAACCTAGCCAGATCGATTTTTCGCCCCCGAAATCTCCCCCCTAGCAAATTTCATGAAAATCGTTGGAGCCGTTTCCGAGATTCAGATTATATATATATATACAAGAATTGCTCGTTTAAAGGTATAGGGATATGAATATTTTATGTTGTATGTTTCCCAAATAATAAACAAATACATTTTAAATAGATCACGTAGAGTAGCGATCTTATCGATCTTCATGCGGAGGCAGAGGCATGGTAGAGGTGTACCAACACCTTCAATTCGCCGGAAGTATATATTGGCTTTCTGTCGATGTTTTCCTTCAGCGTAATGCTGTTGGTGTGATTAATCACTTTTAACCACTCAAGGTTCAAACTTTAGTTATAATATCCTCACGCCTTCCCACAAGGGTCCCCGAAGGGGTAGGCAGAGGTGTATAGGTAATACCCACACACCCACTTTCCGCCAGAGGTATATTAGGTGCCAACGTGACAGATGGCGAGTCCATCGCCGTTACTCAAGCACGACCATACATACGCCTTTGAATTTCTTCTCAGACGTATGCAGGTTTCCTCTCGATGTTTTCCTTCACCGTAAAGCTCGTGGTGTGACTAATCACTGTACTTAAGTTCAGAAAAACTCATTGGTACAGTCGGGATTCGAACTTGCGACCTTTGCGTCGCAGGCAACTGCTCGAACCACTCGGCCACCACGGCTTAAACTTAACTTAATTAAATTAAACTTTAGTTTAATTTAATTAACAATAAAAATACATACTACTATAACAACGAGTATTTATACATATAACGTCGATAGGTAGTCGCTTACCATCAGACGAACGTCATGTTAAACACCGAAGTATAAAAAAAATTACAAAATTACCAACTTTTTACTTATGTTTAGAGTGTATAGTCGGCGTTAAAAAAATCGCACCTCAAGCACCTAAATATATGTACTCCGATGAAAAGCGGTTGCTATTACCCCTTTGTCTACACTTTCGGGGTCATCGACCGATCGCAGCACCGGGATCTTGAAGCGGGTTTTTTTATCTTCCATCTATTAATTCCATGCCCCCTATTTCTTGGCAAAACGCTTGGGTTAGCTATCCTGATACTACTGTGCAATGGCGGAGGCGCCACCAAGTCGCGAAACTTCTACGGGAAAGTAAAATTCTGTCTGTTTGTGTCCGCGTCTCCAGTGCGTACGATCGATGGCGTCAGGAGACACACCGGCGCCGGTCCTGGCTTGCGTCGCGGCGCCGTGTGGTATGTATCACTCAGAACTCAATAGAGCACATACTACATACCTTGGTGTGCCTAAGTAAGATTAGACCGAAACAAAATTCTGATAACTTACGTACATACATCAATACGACCGTCTGGTCTAGTGGTTAGAGCTCCTGACTCCGAAACTTGAGGTCGCGGGTTCGAATCCCGCTGAGGGCAAATATTTGTGTGATGAACACGAGTATTTATACCTAAGTCTTGGATGTCCTATGTATTTAGGTATATGTCTATCTATATAAGTAAATATGTCGTTTTCTAGTCACCATTACACAAGCTTTGCCTAATTTGGGTCTGTGACAATTTGTGTGGAAAAAAAATATTAAAAATAATACTACATGAAAATGTTTGCAGGGTGCATTTTTGTTTACCACGTTAGAGTATACAAATAATGTCAGCTTTTCATGAATCGTAACCTGGGAACAGGGTAAATTAATTTTTTTTTAAGACGTGGACGCCTAGTTTTTTTCCACACGGTGTTAAATACTGCAAGCTCAATTCCCGGTCTACTGGCACCAGGTTTAAGACTTATAAGTTGGTAGTTATAGTAAATTTGGATGTCTTATGTATTATTTTTTTATCTAAATTATTTTTTGTTCGATAAATGTTCCGTGTCCCTGAGGTCGAACAAAAGATTTTGAATTTTTTAATTGTCTAGTTCCCATAGCACAGTTTGGGACTAGAATATAAATACACCGATCATTATTGACACTGTCTTTTATAATAATAATATCCTCACGCCTTCCCACAAGGGTCCCCGAAGGGGTAGGCAGAGGTGTATAGGTAATACCCACACACCCACGTTCCGCCAGAGGTATATCAGGTGCCAACGTGACAGATGGCGAGTCCATCGCCGTTACTCAAGCACGACTATACATACGCCTTTGAATTGCTTCTCAGACGTATGCAGGTTTCCTCTCGATGTTTTCCTTCACCGTAAAGCTCGTGGTGTGACTAAATCACTGTACTGTCTGTACTCTACTGTCTTTTACTTTTCCTTTAATCTTTGTCCAACACAATCCCATCGAAATTTGTTCTAGGCAGCTACGTACCTCCCCGCGTTATCCTGGTCTGGGCGCCCGCCAGTCTGTCTGCGACTGTAAACGTCTATTTTAGTAGATAACTGATAAATGCATTGAGACAACTCTTATTGTTGGCCCACTCCGCTGATTGGTTCAATACAAAGTTGAATTGATTATCAATGGACGGTTTTAGGTATATGTGTATGAAATACAGAAGAACCAAATATCACTGGTAATTAATACAGTAAGACGGGTCTTCCGCGGCGCTGTGTTTTCTAACATCTAACAAAATGGCGTGGCCTGTTTTGTTAGCTCAAACAAACAAACATGTTATCGGTTTATTTTTCTTGTTGTATGAAAAATAACATCGAGTACCTACGTCTTCTTCGGTAAAAGTCATTTTGTCGGGTAGAGAGGAAGTTATATGTTTAACATTTTTTTAATGTTTTTATGTTAGCTGTGACCCGCGGCGTTACCTGTCTTAGATTTAATTCCATTTGTATTTTTTTCTGGAATAAAGCATATCTTAAGTGATACATACATACATACATATAATCACGCCTCTTTCCCGTAGGGGTAGGCAGAGACCACTTCTTTCCACTTGCTACGATCCTTACATACTTCTTTCGCTTCGTCCACTTTCATTATTCTCTTCATACATGCTCTTCGGTTTAGGGTACTCTTGACCTGATCTTTTTTCAAGACGTCCATAATTTAATCTAGAAACTAGAAACGTGATAATCCAGCTAATCTACCTATGTGCCCAAATTCGTCCAATTCAGGTCTTGCTTGATTGAGTAACAAACTTTCACATTATAATAACATTGAATTGGATGCGATCATTTCCATGCTTTTACCTCCCAGCTACATAAGCACATAATATGTACATGAAGGCTGTGGTTCTGTCCAATGACAGACCTCGGTTGGATTGGAATCTCGACATGCATACTATGCGAATATGGGAATCCTCAAGTCACGTCGAGTACTTCACGGGGTAGTCAGAGTTATTTATAATAATATGTGTTTATAATTCTCTAAATCTCACATTATATTCATTCTACAAACGCACTAGTTATCCCGCCCAGCTTCGCTCGGGTGAAAAAATACGATGGTGGCGTATCCGGTCCAATTGTGAACCTAAACCATTCTCGTATCCACCTGACGACAGAAAATTTCATTTAAATCGATCCAGTCGTTTAGGAGTTCAGTGACATATACACAGAAGAAATATATATATATGTTCAGAATATGCGGCTCTGAAGCATCAAATTCTGTTCAGGTAATCCAACTCCGTGGTACCAAATTGTGTTTGCGTGATCTGGCTTGGCGGGATTACTATTGGTTGAGTTTTGATTTACAGGACCAATTGGTGTGGATCCTTTGTAATGAGGCGTTATTATACTAACTGAACTTCATTTTATTATGCGTGAGAATTGAAATCCAGCAATAAACTAATTTAATGTTGTGTGTTACAATACAAAAGGCGCGAAGACCGCGAAGAAGTAAAATAAATGTGTCAAAGTAGCATTTGGCGGCAAATCCAAATGTTAAGGGGAAGCCATCTTGTAGGCACAAATTCTGTTAAGGCGACGTCGGTTAGTTCAGTTATGCCTGAACAACATATACATATAAAGATATTCAAATGCTCATAATATTTATTCTATATTAGACAACAGGGAACGCATATTTGAACATAGTTATAGACGTTATGTATTTTGATACCTAAACCCCGTTATTTTAATATTGTGTTTTTTATTACATATTTTAATTGCTAATGTGACGGATATAGAGTCCATCGTTACTCAAGCACGGCTAAACCTACACACGATAATAATTTCTTCTCAAATGTATGCAGGTTTCCTCCAGCTGTTTATTTTTACCGTGAAGCGAAACTGGGTGTGTGGGTACTACACACCTCTGCCTACGCCTTCGGGGACCCTAGGAATTTGCTAGTGAATGCAGCCGATGGTGTCAAGAAAGGAACCAATATGACCAACAGTTCGAAGATTAAAGTGTTGAAGAAATTTATCAAAGCTACTCGTATATATGTGCTATGCGATGTGCATACAGTGCGCACGCGCATCGTTGATGTGACCTTAAAAGTCCACCATAAGAGCAAGACGAACATGTTTTAGAAAGTTTTCGCTATCTCTTTCACTCACGCCGGCAAAACGTACTCTGTCGGTTTCTCAAATTCATTCTATCGCGTTTTTTATTTACGTGAGGATGTACGTAGAAATATGTGAGTTAATATAAACGAGAAAGTTATTGTAAAAAGGTGATTTACACGTAAAAGGGATTATTTTATGGAAAATATGGTCGATAAACCTCGCAGAGTAAGTGACTATATATGCTTATATATACATTTAATTATTTTATGTCTCATCACGCCTTTCCAAAGAGTGCCCGAACGGGTAGGCCGAAGTATTATATTACGCAAATTTCACCGCTGGTACAAACGTCAACTTGACAAGCCGGTGTGTCCCTATCTATCAGGCGTGTTTGAATTACTTCTTAAATATATATATATATATAGGACTTCTCAGAATTTCTTCACTGGAAGAGTCAGTGGCACGGACTGAAATTTGAACCTGCAATCTTACTCAGCCACCGAGCCGTAATTTATCTCACTTAAGATCTAGATAACAATGACTTAGAAGGACTTTGTATTAAAGAAAACCCATAGGTACTTAATCAAAGTTTCTTATAAACCATTAAAGCACTTACAGTTAAACGAAATCTTCAAGTTTAAATTGTTATGTTGTTAGCTTACACGTGGATACACGATAAACTAATTCATATTATTATGTTTAACACAATGGGTGTGGGTATATCTTCAAGCCTTTCCACAAGTGTCCCCGAATGGGTAGGCAGAGGTGTGTAAGTTGTACCCACACACCCATTTTCCACCGGAGATATATGTTAGATGCCAAAGTGATCCATCGTCGTAACTCAAACGCGACTTTAAATAATAATAATAAGTGTATATATACGTCTTTGAATTGCTTCTCAGACTTATGTAGGTTTCCTCTCGATGTTTTGCTTCACCGTAAAGCTCGTGGTGTGGCTAATCACTGTACTTGTGTTCAGAAAACTGCATTGGTACAGTCGGGATTCGAGCTTGTAATCTTTGTGTTGCAGGCAACTACTTACTCGAACTTTGTGGCTACGGCTTTTAGGTGGGGTGTAGGTTATTTAACAAATTTATTTGTTTTTTACCTACTTAAAACCTTATACTTGTAGCGACACAGCTTAACATCAATCGTGGTATAAATGTAGTAAAAAAAGAATTTAAAGAGGCATATTGCTTGTTGAAACGCGCCAATCCCGATAAAATACCCGAAAGCCTATTTATTGCCCACTACCCAAGGGAGTGTCAGTAGGTAAACATAAACTAATATGTATGTAATATCAATTACGTTTAATATTACAGGAAGGCATTGAAAATGAAGACCAAATAGGAAACATTCCTGACAAAAGTGTAGAAGAAAATTTCCAGAAAAATAATTTGAATACAGGAAACGCTAAAATTAACGCCGATTCAAATATCAACGTTTTCCTTCTAATATGTATTACAGGGGTCTCACTGGCCATATTACTGGAAATTATCAACGTGCAAAATAGAACGCAGAAGTGCAAAGATGAGTTACCGCAGAATCGAAAGTACTGGGTGTACTCTGCCTACAACGATGTGGACAATAAGGATGGACTTCTGAAACATGTTCACCTAGTCTTGGACAGACTCGGATATGAGAAAAGCAGCAACAAAACTCCTTGGAACTTGCTCTGGTCTCACGACTATCCGTTCAGGGTGCTCTACCCTCACCTACACAGACTAAAACCCCACCAAAAAGTTAACCATTTTCCAGGCACTGGGTTTATTACGAACAAAGTTGATCTGGCTACTTCCGACTCTACATACATACCGAAAGCGTTCAAATTACCTAAAGAGAGAGAAAAATTTCTTAAATACGCTAGAGATAATAAAAACGCTTTGTTTTTGGAGAAACACAATCAGCATCGAGGTGTATATTTGAAGAACGTGAGCGAAATAGACTTGACCAGTGGAGAAAGTTTTGTGCAAGAGTACGTTCAAAAACCATTCTTAGTTGACGGGCATAAGTTCGACATTGGCGTGTACGTGGTGTTGACATCTGTTAACCCCTTAAGAGTGTATTGGTACAAGGGTGACGTGCTTTTCAGGTAATTATCGCTAACTAGTTCACATTTTACCATAAATATGTTAAAGCTAAATTCCTAGCCCAAAACAAAAGAAGTATAGGATTTTAGCTCTGTATAGGTATAACTTGGCTTGCATTTATGTTTAGTTGAAAGTTTTAATACAAATATTTCAACTAAACTCAGCTACAAATAGAAATTGTGTGGTGACCGAGAAGTTTAAATAGTCCCTTGCCAAGTCAAGGTCAAAGTCAATGTTTAAAGTCAAAAAGGTTTCAATTACACAAGAGCTTTTCGCTTCAAAACCTACATTCGATAACTCACATAGTTATTTAGATAGATTTGTATTAGTATATTGTTGATAGATTAGTTATGTAGATCCACAGACGTGTGTGGATGTATGCCTTAATGACGGCGACAGTCTCGCCATCAGTCGGTTCAATTCGATGCTATCACAACTTTCAGCTATAATTGGTCGACGTTAAAATCTATTTTAAAATGGCAGGTACTGCCCTGTCAAATATTACCCCTTCGATCCGAAGAATTTGAACAAATACGTCGTGGGAGACGACTATCTACCCACGTGGGAAGTGCCTTCTCTCGCCCACCCTTACACTGCTCTCGGCTTCGGTATGAAGGATGCCTTCGACGTATATGCACGGTCTAAGGTACCTACAATATTTACCACTTCCAAAACTTCTATTGTGACAGAAAGAACCCTTTAAAAAAGGTTGCGTTTTAATTAATACTTTTCAATGTTCGGTCGTTTGTACACAGTCTAACAAAATATTTTAGACTTGACTCTGCCTCCTGATAAAATTTTAATTTTAGCAGCTTCAAAAGCATTGTAAAATCTCTAACATTACTACTAGCTACAGCAATGAATGTTGATTTTTAGTAAAATTTACTCTATTCTACTAAAAATCAACATTCTGGCGTTCAACCAGACAGACAACTGAAATTCTCCAAAGTGAATCGTATTCCGTCTGTGTTCGTGAACATGGCCTGCCCTAGTTTTGTTTTATAAAATATGCACAAACGATTGCAGCGGTTCATGATAAATAACTCCATTAGAGGTCAATAATTGATTACAGGGCAAAGATCCGGCCGAAATGTGGGACGAGGTGCAAAACGCTATTTCCGAAGTGTTTGTTAACAAGGAGCATCATATTGTTGAAGCTGTGAGTAATTCATTAATTCGTAATGACTTTTTTTCTTCGTTTTTATTAACTGCTAGCTGAGTCCACGGTTCCCCCGCATAACATTTGAAAACACTAGATTAGATGGTTATATTTTTTAACAATACTTGTACTTATGTACCCATGTACTTATCCTGCTAATTATTAGATTAACAAACAAGTCTCATAAAATTTTGTTGTTATGATATTAATTGTATGCAGCTGCTAACCAGTAATTTGAATCTGCTGTAAAGTGGAGGTAAATGCCATGCATAATAACAATCAAAATCAAAATCAACATTTAAAAAATAACCTTTTATAATCGTTGAATTCCTTAGCAAACGTATGCAGGTTTCGTTTAACGCATTGCTAATGCTCTGCTAGAGCACTGTACTTTAGTTCAGAAACTCATATTAAGGTCAGAACGGAAATAATGTTGAAACGACATAAATGCCAATAATTTGTTATCTTGTCTAATGACAGTTCTAATGTCTGGGATCTATGCATTGGCAACATTGATCATCGTCAAAATTAACAGCGGAAGAGATGGTATGGGAGACATCAATATTGTTAATGTTTATTGCCTTTTAAGTATTTAGCTTAAAGCTCATACCATAACTAAGTTTCCTCTACATTTGAGTAATTGTGGACATTACAGAAGGCAATGGACCAACTGGGGCATGATAAAGTGGCTTTCTACTATCGTTGCTGTCAAATGAACGCACAAATTATTTGAGATTGACAGAAAATTATCACAGATTACACAGATTAAACGTTTAAGAAAAAGACTCAGAGTCTAAAGGACTGTGCAACCAACATTTGAGAGAGTTAATTATGAGTTAAGCTGAAACTGTTTTATTTACGAAATATGTGTACACAGTTTTTTCTGATATTTCTGCACACGTTTGAAAAGAAATTCGAAGGCTTGAGCTGTGTACTCTTGAGAAACGGTGATGGACTCTCTTTATATATATGTACTATTTGTCCTGCCCAGCTTCGTTCGTGTTAAAAAAATACATTTCCTGAAACACGATCGCAGCGCCACCAATTGTGAATCTAAACCATTCTCGAATCCACATCAAGACATACAGAAAAAGTCGGTCCAGCCGTTTAGGAGGACTTCAATGACGAGCACGAACAGAAGAAGAATATAAACAAACATGTGCATATATATATATATATATATATATATATATATATATATCTTTTCAATACATATATATACATACATACATATCATCACGCCAAGTCCCTAACGGGGTAGGCAGAGAGTATAGGGCGCCAGTTCTCTCTAGACTTACATACCTCTTTCGCTTATATATATATATATATATATATATATATATATATATATATTTTATTTTCAGTTAAAGCGGTATCCCTCCCAGGACAATTTCTTCGAGATGATGCGCTTTGACTTAGTCGTTGACAAAGACCTGAAAGTGTACCTTTTGGAAGCCAACATGTCTCCGAACCTCAGCTCAGCCCACTACCCTCCGAACCAGTTACTCTATGAGCAAGTACTCTACAATCTTTTCGCCCTGACTGGCGTAGCTAATCAAGAGAAAGAAAATAACAACCGAGATGCGAGGTAAGTAATTTTTTTACTATCCAAATACTTCTTTATCCTACCTTATGTCGCAGGCATAAAGTTCCAAATCCAATAAACTTGGTAACGATAATCGTATGAATGAAATCATCTATGTTAATGCTCAAATATTCAGTTTGTCAATGAAATTGGACCTTGAGTTTGTTGGTACATATATAAATATTGTTTTGGACATATTCAATGCTTATAAATAAATATAATAATAATAATATATCCTCACACCTTACCACAACGGTTCCCCGAATGTGGCATAAATAAATATGTTTATAATAATATATTACATAGACAATAAACAAACTTACATATGATAATCTCGAAGCATATCACATCAAAAACAGAGATAGTTAACGAACATAACGTAGACTGGGAGTTTTACTTGGAAGAAATCCATGAAAATGTATCTAGTCCCTCACTAAACAAAGCGTGTTGCAAATGCAAACAAGTCATCTATATCGATAGGTACTTATATAGACAGAGTGACATAAATACATTGGAAATCCATAATAACGGTGTATGCACTCATGTTCATCAAAAATCCACCCTCCGCGGACGCAAAAAAGAGCTCGCGACCTCAAGCCTCGCAGTCAGGAGCGCTGACTGACTCTAGAGCAGTGTTTCCCTTCGTATTGCCGTTTTCAAGAACTTTTGACGTTCCCATCGATAAGTGCCCGATCGATTTGATCTAGGTAGTTAAAGTATAAACTTTAGATAATAAAGCACAATAATTAATATGTAATGGATAAGCAACGTGTTGTCACACACAAATTCTTTGCTATTGAAAACAAACAGGCGTTCTGAATTAAAAATAGGTTTTAAGTATTTAAGCTTTGTTATTCTTCAAGGGCTTTGTTTGAAGAACTTTAGGCGATGGTTAATTGAAAATGTTGCCCAAAGGGTGGGTAGAATAACATCCAGGAAAAATATATCTGTTTTTAGACTTCAATTTAGGAGATGTACGAAAGGACACTTTTGCGCTTACCTTTTAGGTTTACATTGTAGATACCTGAGTAAAATTTAATTATCAATATTAATTAGGCAATCAGAAACGTGGGTAGATTTACTTGTACTTTCGCTAGTACTGTTTGTACAGTACTTGTCTATTCCTATAATAATACTCTTAGAAAGACCTGATATATATTGGCCTTGCTCTGTTGGCAGAGTGGATGAGTTGTAGCCTGCAAACAGTGAATGCAGGATCGAACGGCAGGCTGTTCCAATGAGTTTAGATAAACCTCAGTTCAGTGATTTATCACACGAGATCAACGGAAAATATAAAAATCTATCGCTGTGCAAACTTTCATAATTCAATATTTTTTGCGTGAAAGAGGAACAGACATCGTCACAAATTTTCGCTTATATAACAATAGGAAGGAAGGATAGGATTGAGCCATGTACTTACTACACCCCAACCGTATTAATGAATTATTTCCACTGATTATAGAGAACGAAATGCTATGAAGAACATGGTCTCATCACAGAAGAACATAGCAGTACGGGGTGACGAATGCAGCACTATATGCCAAGAAGAATGTAGCACTAATCCTGTTTGTGGGCTCTGCAAGCCATGCATGGACGCTGCACTGAGGAAAAGCTTACTCCAAGCGCATACAGAATACTTACACAGGGGCGATTTCAGGAGATTATTCCCGCCGTCTATGGTACGTAGTGTTCATAGAAAATAGACCTATAGATAGTGCCATCCACGAAGACCCGCCCCACCAATTTCTAGTCGAGGGAGTCGCGGAATGCTGGGAGTATGACCCGACTCTATTAATTGTAGTGTGCGTGCGAACTCATACGTATTCTATGAAATGATTTCTATGTGAGTCTTGGCTTGATGATGTATGAGTGTATGAGAACTGTGCTAATTACTGCGGTCTACTGATGTGGAGGCGATGCCCAGTGGGGCAACTGCGAGTCCAAACGGGAGGCCCGTTGTGCCCTATCCTTACAAGAGTTTCACTAAATTGTATTTTTTCAGAAACAAGGCTTTATATCGGATCCCAAGCTGATGAATATGACCATAAACAATAAGCTGCAACATCTATGGTTTCAAGGGAAATGTAACGAGGACATTACATGGTGTAACTAATCGTAATTACTGTAAATAAAAAACTATACTAATTATTTCATTTATTTAAAAAAAGACATTATTTTTACCCTTACTAACTATAGTGTTCCAATTTTAAAATTAAACTACTGAACCATTGATTGTAACAACCCCAATATATAACTGCCCAAATCTTCGTCCTGATTGGTCCATGAGACGTAAATATTTTTCGTGCTATCATCTTCTCCCTCTACCTTTATGAGTACAGATTCAACAGAGATGTTTCCTTCAGATATTGTAATGGTCCAACCTTCCAACTTTTCAGAAAGTAAAGTTTTCAACTTTTCAGCAGTTTTGACAGCTGGGCCCGGGTCTTCGAATCGGACTGTGCTTGTGAAACGGATCACATGCCTGTTAATGCCAATCTCATCACACATTTCGTCTATGTCGAGCAGAGAGAGTCTATTGTCCCTCACACACAAGATACCGTTAATTATTCTCCGCCGTTTGGGGTCTGGTGGTTGTGCGTTGTACCTTACGGCTTCGGCTTTGAGCAACCTCAAGGAGACATCAATGGGAATTTTTGTTGGAGTATTTATGATGCAAGTTTCACCATTAGCTGGCATGTAGCAACTGATCTTGAACTCCTTCACAATCTTGTCTTTCAGGAACTCCATTTTCTGAGCTTCTCCATGCACTAACAACACATTCTTTGGTTCACAGTACTGTATCAGTTGCATTATACCCTTGGCATCAGCATGTGCAGAGAAGGACATATACTCTACAGCCATTTTAACTTCGACAACTTGTCGATTCTCAAACTCTACTTTCTTAGCACCATTGAGAATTTTGTGGCCCACTGTCCCTTGGACACAGAAGCCTGGCATTATGACCATGTTTTGCTCATACGGAGCCCATTTCTTAAATATGTTTAGCGATAGCCCAGCATGCAACATGCCTGGTGTTGCAAATACCACCATGGCACCAGGGTTGTCTATATAAGTCTTATCAAAAGGCTTAATGTGTTTGAAGTCAAACATGTTTCTCTGTACAAATGTTTTCCTAATCTTTTGATTGGTCCAAGTAATGAACATTTTGTAGTAATTATTTGCTTTTTCAGTTAAACCAAGAGCAAAGTACACTGGATATTTTAAGTTCATTCTCTCCCAGTAGGTTTCAAGCAAGATACATAGTTCCTGGGCTCTGCCCAAAGCAAACACAGGTATCAGTACTTTGCCACCCTTCTCAACACACTCGTGAACTTTTTTGAGAAAATCTCTTTCTCTGCAACGCTTTGAATCTCTGATGGTAGTGGCATAAGTTGACTCAGTTATAAGCAAGTCAGGCCTACATTTATCTATCCAGGCGGCACCAAGATGTCTATCAGGTGTCATGTTGTAATCTCCAGTGTAAACAACAGACTGTGACCCAACTTTAATCCAAAACATGGCCGCACCAAGAACATGACCTGCATAATATGCTTTTATTTCTAATTCATTGTCTACCATCACAGACTGGTGGAGAGTGACTGCTGTAACTTTCTTTATGCAATCCTTAATCATCTGGGAAGTGAAAAAATTTGCCTCTCCTTTCCTTTCTACAGCAACTTTTCTCATATCTTCTAGCAATATAGGAGCGATAGCTTTGGTAGGGTGCGTCATGTATATGGGTCCAGTGTAGCCGATCATTTCGGACATGTAGGGCAGAGCGCCGCAGTGATCGAGGTGAAAATGCGATATGATGACACAATCTATTTGGCTCGTGATCGGGCCTTCAGGAACTATGTATGAAAAGTCTGGAAAGCGCCTCTCGTCGTTGTAACCCATGTGCATTCCGCAGTCTAACATAATGTTCTTTCCTCCCATAGACAGCAGAATGCAGCTCCGACCAACATCTTGGCCGGCGCCTAACGGGGTTATCTTGATATCAGGCATTATGATGATCAATTAAAGTCTAATCTCACCAAATCATTTGTATTTTTAACAATAAAACATACACACGTACTTAACCACATCGATCCAGGAGAAGTGCGGAGTAGCTCAGCAATGTTTAGTTCCTTTACGTTTGTGTGTTTATTTTTGTTAGTATCCAACTTAACCATAAAAATCGCAAGAACCAGCAATTTATTCTTTACATCCCCTTCATATACTGCTATGCAATTGATATAGAAATAAGGTAATTTATAAAAATCACGACTGATTACAGGCTTATCAATCCATCAAAGCCATCAAATACCCAAGTATTAGTTACACCTGGTTACACCAATTACAATCACACCATCACAGATCATACAGCATTAGCACAGATTATAACCACAGATTAAATACGATAAAGACACTTGCCATGCCTGCCTGAGGCATGGTGTTACAAAACATACAATGTGCGCCATGAACCAAATGCGTAATCTTATCTCTGTTAACTAAGTTTGTAAATAACAAATTGTATGCCATCTTTGCGTATCGATGTGAAGAAGATTAAAACCCCAAATATAATATCAAGCACGTCACTTACTACACCTACTTATGTCACAATTAAAATTGTCATTCTCTATTATTTTCGTTTTGTGTTGTGAGGTTTCATGTTAATAGAACTTGACATTATTTTAAAATATCTGGATTTGTATTTTTGGTTTAAAGTAACGTAAATGTGAAACGTACGATAATTAAGACTATAAATAAAAACCATTTTAATTTTTATTACGGCGTAAAATTAAACGTTATTCCTGTATTACTGCAAACACAATACATGTTATCCTTATAAACCGCTATTCAACTATTGAGTATGTGTTCATGTTGTGATAAGCTTATCAATCCATCAACGCGCACCGGCTAGCTCTGTACGGACGCGTTTCAGCGTAAAGGACGTATTTGAATATAGTTTTGTAGTTATTCCTTAAAATGTCCGGCGAGGGATCCTGCTGCAGTGATAACAAAAAAGTTGCTCTTATAACTGGAATAACAGGACAGGTATGTGTTCTGCAATATCTGTAATTATATGTGACACGTCGCTTCCTATTTTTCGCCGGCATTCATTCATTATTTAGTACTTGCATGACACATAATTAAACAGTGATAAATGCAATATTCCATTTCGTTCTACGTACACTTATGGGGTATGCAGAGAGAGTAAAGCGACAGTTGTCTTTAAACTCGTTTGTTCCATTTTCAAAGTCAAACATATATTGTGTCCAAAATCTAATGTTTATATATTTCTTTATTTGCTGCAAAAGCTATCTTGTAAAAACTAATAATATACATACATACACCCTATTAGCTTACCAGAGAGGTAAGTGTATGTTACATATAATAATAATAATATAATATGTTACATACATGCAATTAAATTACATAGTTACAAATATATCTATGTATATACATCTTCACACCTTCCCACTAGGGTCCCTGAATAGGTAGGCAGAGAGTGTAGTAGGTAGTACCCATACTCCCACTTTCTGCCAGAAATATGTTTTTGGAGTTAGTGTGACAGATGGAGTCCATCACTATTACTCAAGCACAACTATACATACTCCTTTGTATTTCTTCTCAAACATATGCAGGTACAATACATTTTTATGGTGAAGGAATAAATTTATCAATCAAAGTTAATGTTTTCTTTCACCGTAAAAATTTACATATGCTAAAATACGTAATCGATCTGCAAATGGGTAAAGAAACATATTTTCGGCATTTATCTATTATTTCATGTATTATTCTCGGGTCAAGCTGAGAGAGTCAGACAGGCTAATGGAGTGTCTATTCACTGTACTTACGTTAAGACCAGCTCATTGGTACAGTTGGGATTTGAACTTGCAATCTTTGTTTTGGAGTTAACTACTCGAACCACTTGGTCATCAAGGTTGGCTACAGTCAATAAAAAAAAATTACATTATTTAAGTATAACTATTTACCTACATAATATCTGTATAGGTGTAGAATATATATATAATGATGTACATACCCAAACAACTACCTGGCTAATTGTAAGTGTATGAATATGTTTTACATACACCTTTTCTATGTTAAGTGTATTTCTTTTGGTATCCTGGCTACTGGCCGTTCTAATGTGTATTTAACAAAGTATATATAAAAAAAAATTACATACACCACCAAATTTATTCAAACCTATTTAACATTCAGTGGTGGTGTTTGGTCATATGGTTTCTCCTATATAATTTTTCTTTATATTATTATAATGACTATGTATTCAGGTGTATGCACTATATACTGGTACAATTTAATTAAGGTTATTCATAAATGACAATATAATAAGCATGCATAAAAAGTTTGAAGGGTTTTTTATGTAATACCAGAGAGAACTAGAACTCCACACTTTCTGCATACCCCGCGAGAAGTTTCTGCATACCCATTAGCTTGATACATCATACCATGTATGTAGGTTTTCGTTATTATCTTAATAAAGACTCAAATTTCAAATTTTTCACTTCTAATATTATTACATTCAATATTCTTGTTATTTTATTGGTCTTCCTTCTTTCCGTCCAGCTTTGCTTGGGTAAAAAATAAAAAGAATAAAAGCTCCTGAAAGATTGCAGCTGCATCTACCGGTATTTTACAAACCATCCAGGGATCCCTCAAATAACACAGGATTTATCCATCATGAAACGCATGTACAGAATAAGTACTTAATACTATAAAGAGAAAGATTATATGTTTTGTTTGTTTGTTGATTTAATTAAAGACTACTCGACCAATCTTAAAAATTCTTTCACCATTAGAAAGTTACGTCTATAATAGGTCCCGTGGTCTAAACAATAGCAAAGATTAGATATTTGTTTATTGAGTGAAAATATTGTATGTTGGTGAAACCGCAGGGTCCGGCCATCGATCACTATATTAGAGATGGGTCCGGCTAATATATGTTTAAAGATTTAAAATCTTCACAGGATGGATCCTACCTCGCAGAATTCCTCATAGAGAAGGGGTATGAAGTTCACGGTATATTGAGGCGGTCATCTTCATTCAACACGGGCAGGATACAGCATCTATATGGACAGCCCGCATGCCATACTGGAGGACGAATGCATTTACACTATGGAGACCTGACAGATACCTCCTGCCTGATTAGTATTATAGTTAAGGTAAGGAGAAATTTACTGTAGGTTTTGATCCGATAAGTCTAGAAAATATTATAATATCTGGACACAATTCCACCACCCTCTTTCCGCCAGAGGTATATTAGGTGCCAACGTACGTACGTACGTACTTAAGTTCAGAAAAACTCATTGGTGCAGTCGGGATTCGAACTTGCGACCTTTGCGTCGCAGGCAACTGCTCAAACCACTCGGCCACCACGGCTTTTTTATTTACAATTCATTCATGTTCAATTTGTGTCTAACTAACCAAAGCTTGCACTAAGTCGACTGGACTTTTTATATTAATAGATATTTTCCATACATGTGCATGAAATATCTAAAATCATTGTACACATTTGTCGATCATTCAGCCGAATCCCTCACGGGGAGGTAGAGAGAGTCGAACGCCAGTTCCCTCTAGACTTACATCTCGCTTGATCCACATTCATCAGCCTCTTCACACATTACACAAACATCTGTATTCAGCGTTCAGTATCCAACCCGTGACCTTTGGCTTGGCAGATTGACTTCCATCGGTTGGCAACTGTCAAGCGGCCAGCGCTTTTAATTAGCGATTAGGGAAGTACGTAGCTTATAAACGATTGGCTACTTGAAGCTAAACGAAGGTACATAATATGTATTATCAAGTTATTTGATTTGTTAGATATTTGATTATTGACAAGTGTCTGTGATGATAATATCAATGATGATAAATGAAAGTTCAAATCAATGATGATGATGATGACAGAGAGACACATTTTGTTAATTTAGATTTAGAAGATATGATACAATATTTGGAACTTGGATTAAAATACATACTCATCAGTCTTTTCATACATGCTCGGTATTGAATACTCTTGACGTTTAATCCATTTGGTAAGTCAAGGTGAAGTTTGGACGTGGTCTTCCTCTGTCGCTCCTTCCAGACATTTTCCCATTGTATATCTGTTTGTTTCGCATTGTATATAATTCGGCGTATCTAAATTAGTATCACAATTTGCCGCAACAACTATTCAATGCAACACCAAGGACGGTTTTACATTACTTATGTTAATATAGCGTGACGGAAATTGTATTAACATATTACGCTACTGTTTGCATTAAAAAAAGTTCCTGAATACTTTTTTTTATACCACTTGGATGACAAACAAGCACGCGGTCCGCCAAAACGGTTACCGCTGCCTATGGACGCTTGCAATACCAGGGGTATCACTCGCGCGTTGCCGACCCTGCAGGAATCATTTAATAATAGAATTGCAAAACTATGGAGGTAAGCACGATAAACTGAACGAATTGGGCGTTTATAACTCCTCTTCTTTCCGAGAATGCGATATGGGGAATATTCTCCAAGAAGTAGGGTGTGAAGAGGTTACTGAAGGGTCTGTAAAGTTCGCGCAAGTACGATACGATCCCTGGTGTTGCTAGCATCAGTAGGCGGCGGGATTCTCTTACAGTCGTGCATGTTAAGTTATATTGATACCATTGCAGTTATTCCTTTTATCCTAAGTTAACTGTAGGTAGTACCTATACCTAGTTAAAAATACTGCTTTTTAATTACTATACCTACTTTTTATCAGAATATAAAACACATTGATTTTGTAAAGGACAGAACAAAACCTATACGTATTTTCATAAACAATTTACCTACAATTATTTTCACCAAACAAATCGTAAGTAAGTAGTAAGTAATAGTATTTTAGCTGCTTTTCCAATACCGAGGAAAGGTAATGCTGAAGTAAATGGTTCCAGACACGCCCCAAAGAGATATACAACCTCGGCGCGCAGTCTCACGTGAAAGTGTCCTTTGAGCTGAGCGAGTACACCGCCCAGGTGGACGCCCTGGGCACGCTCAGGCTGCTGGAGGCCGTGCGCGCCGCGGGGCTGGAGAAGCACACCAAGATATACCAAGCGTCCACCTCAGAGCTGTACGGGAAGGTCGTAGAAGTGCCGCAGAATGAGAAGACGCCATTTTATCCGAGATCGCCTTATGGTAAGTCACTACAATTGACTTTATTACGATTGGAAGTTCGCATCCCAACTGTAGGTACTTGTGTAAGTTTTTTGAACTGGAGGACCTACAGTTATTCACACCAATAGTTTTAGTGTGAAGAAGAACATGTGAGTGCCTAAACGTGTCTAACGAATTGCGATTGTCTCGCCATCTGTCTCGCCATCTGTTGCTACGTCTTGCCTACGCCTTCGGGGACCCTGGCAGACCCAGCAGGCAGGCGTGATGATAGCGGACGCATGGTAGCGCGTAGTTTATTTGCTAATACCTACATTATTGTTCAAAATAAAGTGAAAAAATTCAAGAATACTTTGTAATGAGGTAGGTAACAAATTTTTGTGTATAATTATTGTTCAGGAATCTTGATTCAACAGAAACAAGAAAGGGATGCATTTGAATGCGATATTCTGTATGGTGAAAGTTACTACCCTAACGTGCAATTACAATTTACAACGGAGGTACTCAAGTACTCAACTCAACTACCACATGTCTATATTGTAAAAATACCAGTCCTCTATGGATAAATATTGTCTCTATTACTGTATCAAAATCAAAATTGTTTATTTCACATAAGCCTAGAGGGACATCAAAACATTTATGAATACCTACAGTCTTGTATTTCTGCCAATTCCTACATCGCCCAATGACGAGACCGAATATAATGACGAAATACGTATTGTGTGTTATCAGCTGTAGGCAGAGTGGTTATAAACGGATATTCAAATTTATCCACAAACAAATACGATGATATCACGCGCTTAACGATGATATAGTGCCAAATGAAACAATGGAAGAAATAGTTTTCAGCGTAAATGACGAGCAATGTAAACTGCATTGTGCGCCGGCGCATAACGCATGTGATGACATACACGAATTACTTGTATAAACAAGTATACACAGATACACCTATATCAGCATGCAGAGCCCATCACGGGCGAGGCAAATAAATTAGAACGCCAGACCCTAGAGTAGAGAGAGTAGGGCAAGAGAGGTAGGGCATAACGGGTTTCCCGTTCGAATTTGGAGCTGACCGACTGGGACAGGACCTCCACCTTATAGAAGTCCATAGCCAAATAACACATTTTTGGGATGTGTTCCTACGCGGCGAATAAGGTTTCCAGTAATGAGCTCCTTGGGGAGGGGAGAGGATTGTTACATTGTGTTGGAAGCAGAGGGATTAAACCCATTATGCTGCCAACACACTATAACTCTCCGAACACAGAGTGGCAACGCGCAAGTGATACTTCGGTACCGTGAGCGTAAATAGGCTACGGTAACCGTTTCCCATCAGGTGGGCCGTATGCTTGTTTGCCACTCTTGTAGTATAAAAAACCCTAGAAATACAGACCTCTTTGCTTCTACCACAGTAGTCTCTTCGTAAATGCTCGCCGAGTTCAAGTACTCTGGAAGTTGCAACGTGATCTTCCACACAGTTTTTTTTTTACTATCTATTTTGACAATCTTACTTCACACGTCCTTTCTATATGTCCAAACAAAACAAGCCTTTCTTCATCATTACAATCACAACCTTGTTCACGTCAGTTGCTAAATCTCCATTACTGATTCGATATAATATCGTTAGCAACAATTTTTTTTAAGCCTAAAAGATTTTTAAATATAGTTCCTATAAAAAACTAAGCTGAAGGGTTGTTATTAATTAAAATATATTACAAACAAACGTCGGATCGGACGCTCAAGGACGGGAGCGTCGAGAGTACTCGAAACCGACGAGCATGTATGAAGAGACCGATGAATGTGGACGAAGCGAAAGTGGTATGTAAGTCTAGAGAGAACTGGCGCTATATTCTCTTTGCCTACCACGTTAGGGACTCGGCGTGATGATATGTATGTACAAACAAACGTTCAAAGCCTTGGTAATCGCTTTCCTTCAGGGTTTATAGTGAGTAGTTTCTCGCTCTACTCCTTACCCGTGAGGGACTCCGCGTGATGAAATGTATGTACATACTAGCTTCCTCTTAAGAACCTTGTGCAAGACTTGAAGATGAAAAATAAACGTTTGTGCCAACAGCATGCGCCAAACTATATGGCTATTGGATCGTGGTGAATTACCGGGAGGCATACGGCATGTTTGCTTGCAACGGTCTCCTATTTAACCACGAGAGCCCGCGGCGGGGCGAGAACTTCGTCACGAGGAAGATCACGCGCGGGGTGGCCAAGATCACCCTCGGCCTGATGCCTTACCTCGAACTCGGCAACCTAGATAGCAAGAGGGATTGGGGACACGCCAAGGACTACATTGAGGTGAGTACAGTCATGGATTGAGATGTATGTTTGTAGGTTTGTGCAGCTTCCCACTAGGATCCACGAAAGGATAGAGGTGTAACAACGCCCAATTTCCGCTAATGATATATTTAGGATAGATGGCGAGTCAAAAAGACGACTTTCAATTTCTTCTGAAACGAATGCAGGTTTTCTCTTGATGTTTTACTTTACCATACAACTCGTGGTGTGATTAATCACTGTACTTAAGTACTCATTGGTACAGTCAGCATTCGAACTTCAACCTTTGCGTTGCAGGCGATTACTCGTACCATTCGATCATTACGGCTCGTATCGTATGAGAGCGGGTCTAGTGGTTAGAGCTTCTGACTGCGAAACTAGAGGTCGCGGGTTCGAAACACGCTGAGGGCAGATATTTGTGTGATGAACACGAGTAATTGTACCTTAGTATTGGATGTCCTATGTATTTAGGTATATATATATATATATATATATATATATATATATATATATATATATCTATCTCTGTCTATATAAGTAAATATAACGTTGTCTAGTTACAATAACACAAGCTTTGCTTAATTTGGGACTAGGTCAATTTATGTGGAATTGTCCCAAGGTAATTCTTTATGATATGATGTTATCCCCAGGCCATGTGGCTGATGCTGCAACAAGAGGTGCCTGAGGACTTTGTGGTGGCGACGGGCGAGGCGCACAGCGTGAAAGAGTTCGTGGAGAAGGCCTTTGCGTGCGTCGACCGGCGCGTTGTATGGCGCGGCCGCGGCGTCGACGAGACCGGCCACGACGCTGACACTGACCAGCTGTTGGTCAAGGTCAACCCCAAGTACTTCAGGCCCACTGAAGTGGTGAGCTCACTCTTACTGAACACATACATACATATCATAAGAGAGGTAGGGCATAACGGGTTTTCCGTTCGAATTTGGAGCTGCCCGACTGGGGCAGGACCTCCACCTTATAGAAGTCCGTAGTCAAATAGCACAGTTTATTGTGTTGTGTTCCTACGTGGTGAATAAGGTTTCCAGTAATGAGCTCCTTGGGGAGGGGGGAGGATTGTTACAATGTGTTGGAAGAAGAGGGATTAAACCTTATGCTGCCAACACACTATAACTCTCCGAACACAGACTGGCAACACGCAAGTGATACTTCGGTATCGTGAGCGTAAATAGGCTGCGGTAACCGTTTCCCATCAGGTGGGCCGTATGCTTGTTTGCCACTCTTGTTGTATAAAAAAAAATATAAAAAAAATATCACGCCCTCCCTCACGAGCTAAACAGAGGACAGGTACTAAACACATTGTTACCAAATGTTTCTTCGAATAGATATCTCTCGTAGAGTGAGTTCCGGGAACTATTGCTACATTACCGAACCCGATTTTGGCAATTTGTTTTTACCATCGGTTCGTGTACATCTGGGCTTGTTGCATTGGTGTCAGATTGGATAATGGGGACTCCTTGTTGACGATTCAAATAGTCAAATTTGAATGAGACCAATTACATGGAGCCTACAGTCCGCGTGGTACATAGTAACGACTTATCTCGAGATATCGCATTTAATAAAATAGAAAACAGATGGATCATGTCACCAAAATGAAGTGAAAAATTAAAAAACAGTTGTACCTTTAGTTTGTATTTTAAGTCTGTAATTTCTAAGAGAGGTAGGGCAAAACGGGTTTCCCGTTCGAATTCGGAGCTGCCCGACTGGGGCAGGATCTCCACCTTATAGAAGTCCGTAGCCAAATAACACAATTATTTGTGTTGTGTTCCTAAGCGGTGAATAAGGTTACCAGTAAAGAGCTCCTTGGGGAGGGGGAGGTTATTACATTGTTTTGCCATCAGAGGGATTAGTCCCATTATGCTGCCAACGCAGTATAACTCTCCCAACACAGAGTAGCGACGCGATAGTGATACTTCGGTATTGTGAGCGTAATTAAGCTGCGGTAACCTTTTTCCATCGGGTGGGCCGTGTGCTTGTTTACCACTCTTGTTGTATAAAAAAAAACTGCGTATGCACTTTGAATATAACATGTTTAACTTGTGTTTATCGACGGATTTATTTTGCTATTGAAATCTCATGTATCCGTTCTGAGTAATGACAGCTAGCGCCCCCACCCCGCCGTCCCACCGCTCACATACCTAAGGCGTGGCCAAATAGTTCCGCACAAACTTTACTTAGTGCGTGTTACTCGGCAGGATCTATTACTGGGCGACCCCAGCAAAGCCAAGGAGAAGCTGGGCTGGACGCCTCGCGTGACCTTCGACGAGCTGGTCGCCGACATGGTGCGGGCCGACCTCGAGCTGATGCGGCGCAACCCCGAGGCGTAGGTACACTACACAGGTACTTGTGGTAACAACACTTATTTGCTACAGTTCACCCATTACTAACTTAACCTACTGAAGCTAAGCCAATATTAAATAGCCTACTTATGTATTGTCGTGCTTGAGTTGCGGCGATGGACTCATCATGTCTCGTTGACACCTGAATATTTTTTATGATTTTGATTTTGATTTTATACCCAGCTAAAAAAAGGTGTTGTTCCTCTACCTACCCCTTCGGAGAACGGAATGATGTATATAGGGTTACAGCCGTTAAGGGCTTTCTAGGGCAAATTTATTAATTGGCCCTAAAAAGCTGAATAAAACTGCAAAACTATTTCCAATGGGCTTTCTTTCTTCCTGATAATTTAAATATAGAATGAGTTCCAAAATGTTTAAGCAAAATGATTTATACCCTGATGATGATGATACCTTTCAATTGTTTTATATTGTTACAATAAAGAACACTAGAAAATGTAAGTATATATTAAAATTTCCAGCACAATCGGCTGCGGCGACCGTTGCCGATACGGAAAGGACACGAGGCACAACGCTGCGCTGATGGTGGCTCTTTGACACGAGAACGTGTATTATATTGTACTTATACTTACTGTATATAAGAAGCTATTTACTATAAATATAATATATTGTACGTGTATTTGTTATACTGAATCACAAGCCTAATAAAATGTATTTAGCTTAAATACCAACAGGATGGAACTAATTATTATTACATATATACACATTTGTCACACAATTTTAAGGTCGCTCAGCGAGCTATGGAGAGAGCTATGCTCGGAGTCTCTCTGAAGGATAAGATTCGCAACGAATACATCCGACAGAGAACCAAAGTTATCGACATAGCTCAAAGAATTAGCAAGCTGAAGTGGCAGTGGGCCGGCCATATCTCGCAAAGAACCAACAACCGCTGGGGTAAACGTGTTCTTCAGTGGACACCTCGACTAGGCAAACGTAGTGTAGGACGCCCTCCGACCAGGTGGGATGACGATTTGCGAAGGACTGCTGGCAGATGCTGGATGCGGCAAGCTGAAGACAGGGCGCTATGGCGCTCATTAGGGGAGGCCTATGTCCAGCAGTAGACTAGAGTGGGCTGATGATGATGATGACATGTGTTGTGCCGTGGTGATCAAGTGGTTCAAGTAGTCGCCTGCGACGAAAAAATCACAGGTTCGAATCTCACCTGTAATATTGAGCTTTTCTGAACTTAGGTACAGTGATTTGAACACCATGAGCTTTACAGTAAAGGAGAAGAACAAGAGGAAACTTGCATATGTTCGAGAAGAAGTTTAAAGACGTATATTAGATCTTAAGTAACAGGCGGAACATGTGTGTATGGTATTATCATATTTCATACTCACCTCTGCCTCCGGTTTGTATCACAAGATATCAAAAGTCGATAAAGGAGGAAAAAGCGTAATATTTATACACGCATAATAGCGTAATTAATATGGATTCACTAAAATTAAACAACAAATAAAATCATGATAATTTTAATTTTACAAACTTGCCAACCATATGTAATCGCACCTCTGTCCATAAATTCATGATTCTAATTATCAAAATTAAAAGCATTTCTTCCACATACTTCTTTGAACGTGGAACTCGCCACAGAGTCAATCCTTGAGAAAAAATAATAAGGCACGTCTAAGATTAATCAACAAGTATAAACACAAGAGTAGGCACAAAATAAAAACAAGAAAATATATATTACACACAGATACGAAAAACTAAGTAAAAATATCCTGATAAAGAGTACTCGAAACCGACGAGCATGTATGAAGAGACTGATGAATGTGGACGAAGCGAAAGAGGTATGTAAGTCTAGAGAGAACTGGCGCTCTATACTCTCTGTCTACCCCGTTAGGGACTTGGCGTGATGATATGTATGTATGTATAAAGATCAGGCACTGATGAGTTTTGCATCCAGAGCCCTTACTACTTGCTATTTTTATCAAGAGGCGGTTTATGACCTCCGTAAATTCCTGACCATTGTGGCAAAATGGTTCTCTGAACAAATATAATGACGAACTCTACGGTGGAGTAAGCATCAAGCAGGAACCTGAATACGTTTAACAAGAAATTGTAAGACATTAATAGTCGCGCTTTAGGGACGACGACGGACTCATTTATCACGTTGGTAGTTATGTTCGGCGAAAAGACCCTTCGAGGTCACTTGTCGCATTCCTGAATCACAATGGCAATAGCACGTGCTAAGGAACTTGGTGGAAATAGATGAATGGACCCTCATTAATCATCAAACCGGTTGGACTTAATAAGGATACCCTGAGTCATCATATATATATATACGCATAGCGTCATCTTACTAATATTATGAATGTGAAAGTTTGCGAGGATGGTCGTTCCTTTTTCACGCAAAAACTAATGAAACTGGACAAATCCAGAAAAAAATCTCCAAGAAAAAATGTTACTCGTCTGAAACTGCGGAATCTGTACTAAGATAAAACAATAGCTTTTATATTAGTCAATAGATTGCTTAGAAATGAACCCTTCATAGAAATAATCAACACCAATTAATTTTTTACATGTAAAAACATTAATGAAAAAACACTTTTGGTACATAATATTCCAAAATGTATCTGTAAATACATAATTGTGTTTCATAAACAACATACTAACTAATATCAACTTTTTTAAATTACCGAGGTAATTTTACAAGGCAAACCTTACTTATAATTTAGTATCTTAGAATGTACTATACATGTCACTTTACACAAAATGTACACTACAATATCCTTCAATACATATTGCCTCGAATGTCCAACTCTTGCTTGAGGACGCCTCCCAATATGAACTCGGTGGTTACAATAGTTGCTCCCCGCCTCCTCAGCGATGGCCAAAGGTTTCTGTCTGCAGACGATGAGACACACACCCACTGCGAGCCTCCTTCTTTCCACTTACCACCAGAGCACTCAACAATCACTGGGAATCACACACACATACATCAGATATTTGAAAAAAGGAAGTTTGTCGGCAGCTCGCGAGTGGTATGATATATATTAATACAATACAAGGTCAGGCAAGCTTTCTAGTTCGCGATTCGGCATTGCCCCAAGCTGAGGTTCAAACTCCACAAGGCCCTTAGCTGTATTTGCTTAGCGCCTAAAAACTGCAGGTGCACTCCCATCCAGAATTCCCGCCAAGCCAACTTTTCCGACAGCTGTCATGTGCAAACGACGGCGCCAACACGCGCCGAAACTCACTGACAGCTGTCATAATGACACTCAAGGTGCCATTGGTATTGCAAGCGTCCATAGGCGATGACCGCCTATAAATATCAAGCCTGCCAGCTTCGTGTTGTGATAAAAGTCAGAACGGGATCACCCGTCTTATTTGGAGTTTGTCGACTGGAGCAGTACTTACCTCCAACTACAACGGACCTCCCAAAAAGCATTAAACTATTCATAGCCACTAAGAACTTACGTTTCATTTCGGACGCTTTGGGCTGCACACTCGGTGTTGAAGAGATATTGTATCCATTCAGAAAGTTACGGTTCCCAGTCAAGGTTCGTTTTAGACTGAAGTGGAATTTCTTCTCCGCAGTTTCGTCCTTCAGGATGTACAGCCAGGGATCTAGAATGGAAAAGTGCGCTGAAAATCTCGAAATGAGATACAGAGATGGTGTGATACAGTAGCGATCATGTTTTTTACGGGACAGGTTAATATAGATAAGACTTTTTTTTAATTCAACACCTTTTAATCCTAATCCTAAATATCTTCACGCCTTCCCACAGAGACCCAAATGAGTAACTGTAACTAGACCCTAATTTTGCCGGATATAGATTTAGGTGCCCACGTGACAGATGGCAAGTCCACCGTTTGTCAAGCAAGACAGTTCATGCGTCATTGGAAGCTTCATTGCTTCTGAAGCGTATGCAGGTTTTATTCTCAATATTTTCCTTCGTCGTACTCATTCGACCATTCGACCACCACGGCATTTCGCAACGAGGTAAAACCTTCCAAATTATCATTCTCAAGAGATACTTTAACGTATAACTCACCGACAATCGTATTGGAGTCGGCGCACGCTTGCACCCAGTCGGGCCCCACAATAGGCCGGCCCAAGCCAACTGCACACATCAGTTTGAAGGTACGCTTGACTTGCAACGTGAGGACTACAGTGCAAGCCGTTACATCCGTCACTACGACTGCACCTGTAAATTTTATGGATTAAAGTAAACAATTCAATACCATCAGACAATATATTCCGTACCAGCCAGCTGGCATGAAGTAATATTTTTACAATGTTCAACTTACTTGTTTTTGAGTGGATTATACATAATAAAAAGAGGATTTTGAAAGTTTCGACTTATGACCTTGTTTTGTTTTACATTTCCACCAAATTAAATTTTTCAGTATAAATAATAATAACGACAATAAACATAAGTCGTCTTACCTAAATTCTCCAATTTCATTCGCACTTCCTCACAGGGGAATGCTGTGAAGAGTACATATTGTGTTCTTGCTTGTCTCGCAGGCGTAACCCTCAACGATGCGACGCTGGAGTTGGCTGACTTAGTCCTCTTAGCATTAGACGCTACGCTGTCGACCGCAGCCCTTTTTAAGCTTCTAGGAGAACCAGAACTAGATGCTGAAGATACATTGTAAACCGTGCTTTGTTCATGCGTTTCCAGTTTTTTAAGTTTAGATGTTATCTTGACTTTGATAATTTCTTTCTGCTTCTTTTCTTTTGCCACCCTCTGTCGCTTACTTCTCCTTACATCCGTTTCCTCCAGTGAGGGTTCTCTTTCTTCATTATTTTTATTATGTTCTCTTTTTTCTGAAGACCTTCGCAATTTATGGTACTCTGGTGTCATAGATTTCTTTTCATTTTTTTTATTTCTCGCCCGCGTATTTCTTTTGGTTAAATCTATGCTTGTTTCTATTGTTTCTTCTTTGTCTGTATTTTTTTTAGATCTGCCTCTGCGAGATTCCTTTGGCTTGTCAATTAGTTTCTTGGTAGAGGTTTCTTCAGGTTCTACATGAATATAATTCCCTTCTTTGTTAAATTGCTTGGACTCATTTGTTGTATCAAATGTTTTAGATGTTACATCAATTAAAGTTTTACTTCCAGTTATTTCTTTTTGGGGTCCAGTGTTTTCATCCTTTGCTCTTTTACTGGTTTCCTTCATATTAACTGCTAAAACATCAACGCTTTTATTATTTTTGTCAGATTTAAGTTCTTTCTTTTTTTTTGTGTTTTTGTTATATTTAGGTTTATCATATTTACTTTTTAACCTTGAAATATTTTCAGTGATTATGTCTGAATCAATCGGATCTTCCTCCTCAGCCATAAATTTGGGTTTAAGTATGTTATTCAAGCGGCATTTGTTTTCTTCAGCACATTTTGCCTTTTCAGTCGGTTTTCGTCGTCTTGATAATATTCTAGAAGGTAGGGCGTCAATCTCGAACCTTTTGCTCAGATCTATTTTAGCATCAATCTTTGGTTTTTTACTTCTATTGAACAAAATAGGTGTATGCTGCTCTTCCGAATTATTTTCATCTTCTGAATCACTAGAAGAATCAGTAATTAGACTTTTCGTAGGTAATGAAACACTAGTCTTAATTTCTTGGCTGTTTGGTAAATCCATAGCCATAAACCTGGATGGTCGAACCTTCTTCGGTGTTACATCAACATCTGAGCCTTCACTGGGATTTTTTCTTAATGGGGCTACACCAATAACATCTTTTATTTGCTGCCTGGATAGACTTGAAACATATGTATTTATTTTGTCCCCACTGTCGCTACTACCTAGCATTTTATTTGAGACCAAATTTGTGGATGAAAACCCAGTTTTAGGTTTCTTATCAGCAGAGTAAATTGGCGAATTTTTAAAATATCCTACAACTTCAGGAGAGTATGTTTGCTGAGAGCAAAGATCTTGACAAAGTTCTTGGGTGTCATTATAATAATTTTCCATCTTCTTCTCATCAGGGCTTCTTTCAACCAATTTTTGTTTAGTTGAATCTTTTTTTTTTATTTTTAGTGGTGATACTATTGGCACTTTAAACCGGTCTACGGTATGTAGAGAATTATTTTCCGGCTGGGTATTGACTAATTCAGGAGCATTTGTTATGACTTGTGTGCACATATCTTCAATGTTAATATTTTCATCTTCTTTAACAGGATTCCCCCTTATAGGTTCTTCAATAGTTATTATCTGTGTGGGCAAATCATCAAAATGGATGTCTTGATTGCAAATAACTTGTGTCTCTAATTCTTCGAGAGCGATGTTATTTAGTGTTTTTGATTTATCCACATTCAATTCAATAAAATTATCTTCACAGTCAGTAATATCGTCATCAATTACTTCTTTTACTGGAATCTGCTGTGTTGGCAATATGTCAACATCTTCACAGTCTGTTGAACTGTCTGATTTAAGGCGCATTACTCTTAATTTTGGTTTTGTTTCTGACTTTTTTATCATCTCAGCCAACTGATCACTTCCAGATCCATTGACAAAGATTGGAGGTATATCTTGGGGCAATATTGCTTGTGATTCAAAATCGTCCTCCAAAATTGGATCATCGACATCATCAAGCAGCACTTCATCATCATCGGACTTGTTATTTGAAGATTTGCTGCTTCTAGTGATATCTTCCTCCGCTATAGATTTTTTTTTCAATGAAAATGATGTGTCTTTACGGGGTAATATTTGCGTATCAGCATTGTAAATGCCATTTTCATTCTCTTTATTTGCTGTGAATAGATCTAGCTGCACACCTAGCTGGTTATGTATTTTTTGTACTTGAGGTAAATGCTCTGTAGTTGCTACAGGTAATTGTGTATTTAAGCTGTGTATTGTAGGACTGTTTGGAATACCACCATGTATTTGAGTTTCAGCCAAATGTATTGAATGCGGCTGAAACTCAGATGTACTCTCATTGTGGTCAGGAGGCTGAGTTTCGATGTCATTTATATTTACAGCCTTAATGTCATTGACTGCATCAGATTTAGTGGATGATAACGAGTCATTTAATCTAGTACTTGAATCATTTAAAGTCATACTTAAAGATGTTGATTTTTTTGAGGCATTCCAAAAAACATTATCTATTTTGTTGGTGCCAACTGGTTGTATGGCTATAGTATTTATGGCTGGTTTTATAAAATTACGATTGCCTGCATATTTGTCTCTTTTATCCACAGGTTGTGATGGAATAATAAAGGAGTCATCCTGAAAATAGAATAATTATAATTTGGTTTTAGTTTAGTATATAATTTCAACTAAAACCCTTATAAATATTTTTATTCTTAAAGAGAGATAGTGGTGTAGCGAATGCAAAGAGAAATAGTGGACGGGAAGATAAATGGGGTTTTCAATGCATATTTCAATCCAAAGACATCTTGGAAAGCGTTGGGAAGCAGAGACAGATATTTTAGGGCTTCTTGAAATGACATAAACTAATAGTTTTCCTTAAAAGTGGGCAAGTGGCACTAAATTTATATATATGTACTGGAAGGGATCCTACATAAACATAGAAAAGCTTGACTTTGAAAGAAATATAGCAAAAAATACATACCCTGTCGCTTACATCAGGTGACTCTGGAACAGTAGTTATTGGTACTCTGTTCAGCCTTGAAGCATGTTTATTGAACACTGGGGTCTCAGGAATGTCAATTGCTTGAGTCATTGGCAGATTATCATCCTCCTCAAGTAACCTAAAGATGCCAAAGACCTCACCAAATTGAACAGTGTCTCCGTTTTTTAGTGGATGAGGAATGTAAGGGTGGAGATTTTTCTTAAATAAAAAAATAAATAAATAATGTAAGTGGAAACAATTATACTATAATAGTCCATGCAGTTAACTAATTGGTGCCACATTCGCAGAGACTAAGGGAGAGGGCTAGTCTCCTAACATAAGAGCTCTTTCCCTATGAATTTAAGTAATGGATTCATATTTGTATTGACTAGTATACATAAACAATAATATGTTAAACATACTTACATTCAAACAAGAGCCGTGGTGGCCGAGTGGTTCGAGCAGTTGCCTGCGACGCAAAGGTCGCAAGTTCGAATCCCGACTGTACCAATGAGTTTTTCTGAACTTAAGTACAGTGATTAGTCACACCACGAGCTTTACGGTGAAGGAAAACATCGAGAGGAAACCTGCATACGTCTGAGAAGAAATTCAAAGGCGTATGTATAGTCGTGCTTGAGTAACGGCGATGGACTCGCCATCTGTCACGTTGGCACCTAATATACCTCTGGCGGAAAGTGGGTGTGTGGGTATTACCTATACACCTCTGCCTACCCCTTCGGGGACCCTTGTGGGAAGGCGTGAGGATATATTATTTTATATATTATTATACTTACATTCAATAATTTTGTTTTGTTTGCAGAGTCCAGATCCATAAGCATGAATTCTTTTTTATTTAAAATATTAATGACAGCATGTTGTCTTGATACCGACTAAAACAGTAATATATCACACATGAATTTCTTTCATTGTATTTCATTGAATGATTTTTTTAAAGATCTCTAAAAAAACACCGTGAACAACAATAACAACACTTCATAACTTCATAGGATTGTAAGTTAAACCATCTCTGTATAAAATGTTGAATGTGCCTGTTATTGGTGTGCATATCAGAAATTGTATTCCTTGCACACACTCTGTAAAGTTTTAATATGTGTACTGTAGGCATATCTTAAATAAATAAATTAATTAAATGAGGCCTAGTATAGATGAAACTTCATAAGCCTTATATAGATAGTGCCATCCATGAAGACCTGTCCCACTATTCTTCCTTAGAGCTTATAGAGTAAGTGTGAGCAACCTTTCACAAATGTTTGAGTATTATTGGTACACACTGATTACCTATGAGTATGTATGTATGAGAGACATTCACACAAGAAATTAATACACTCGTGGCATATTCCCCGCATCCTGCGACCACCTTGACTAGAAATTGGTGGGGCAAGTCTTCGTGGTTGGCACTATCCATAGTAATAATAATAGTGTGTAGATCTCAATGGCAACATTATGCTCATTATAGATGAATACTACTCATATAAATATATTACAACAGACAAATATGTTCATGACAACAGAAAAATAGTGTTCCCTCCAAAATATTAGTTGAGTGTATATTATTTAAGAAAACTGCTATTTTAACTAGATGATACTCAGCTCTTACTTACATTTAAGTTTAGCACAATGCCGCATGTTTGCGGGTCCCGGCCAATTTTATTAGGACCTTGCATCACAGGGTAAGTTTTGCCGCATATTCCTAGAAATCCGACCTGGAACCACAATATAACCTTGATACATGTACATTTTACTAATTAAATACGTCTTGATACTGGAATATGGGTACCTGCTCCGGCGACACTCTTTCCACTTGAGTTACATTTAAATCTTGTGTATACTCTAGCCTCTGAGTACACTCCATGATCACCGTTTAATTAGCAGAACAGCATAGGGAAGCATTACAATAAACAACAAGTAGGTTGCTACTAATAAAAATACAGGCTATCCATTCGCAGTGAAAACAAACATTATCACAATCACAAACACTTCCTGAATCCGCGAGGAGACGCTATCATCAACAATACTGTTAATGAAATTGAAAACGAATGAGCGTTGCGACACATACAACAACGGACCGTTTTTTTATTCTGCAGTAGTAGATCAGTAGACCGTTTTTTACGTCAAACCACAAGCAGATAAGACAACAACAATAAAGTCAAAAAAATATTTGTTTGTATCCAAAAACTACGGGTAGCTTTAAAAAAGTGAAAAGATATTCTAATACACTATATTTAACCATGTGTTCGTTTCAAAATTCCAAAACGTGTAACGACTAAAATACTAGTATGTACGTCATTAATAAAGTATTACAAAAAAAAGCAATATAGGTAGAATTATTGTAACCCATAATAATATTCTCAGTGTGACCAGATTTAGCAGAATTCTGCGATTTTGGCAGAATTTAAATGCCATTTTGATACTTAGCAGATTATACTGCAGAATAGAAAAAGTTAGCAGAGTTTGGCAGAATTTAATAAAACTTTAGCAGAGGTTTAGCAGCAAACAGGATTTTTAATTAGCCGAGTTTAATTTGAATATGTGATCAACAAAATAACTACTGTTTTTATTTTAATTTATGTCACAATTTTTTCGTTGTACTGACAACACTAGTACTTTTAGGGGAGTTCCCCAAACATGTATATTCTCTCGCGAGTAACAAGTAACCAACATAAAAACTGAATTGAGAAATAGCCTTAAAAACGAACACGTTTCTGCCATACTGCACGTGAAGCAAGCTGTGAAAGAGCAGGATGGGTGTGTGAATTTCACACCATCCAAAAATATGTTAGTCACAATGCAGGAAACTCAAAGACTCTGTATAAAAAAGTAGACGTTAATATGCCAAATTAATAGGTTAGATTAGGTTATCTGAGTTATGATTATAAATAAAAGAAATATACTTAAATTGTTATTATTATTATTAATAAAAAACAATCGGTCATGAGTCATGAGCGTTTTTATTTTATATATTTTCATACATAATTTGAGTTCAATCCTTAGCAGAATTTACCCGGGCAGCTAGCATTATGCTCAATTTAATCTGGTCACACTGAATATTCTATCTATGTAATGTAATGTAATCTTTGATGGTTGGTAACCGAACCGCTTAGAAATCTTCTTTATTGATACTTTATTATTCAATTCAATAATTAGTCAAATCAGACAAGGTATATTAGGATGTAATAGTCGTGAATGGAGGCAGGCAGTGTTTTCATCTGTCTGATTCGTGGCAGGAGGCAGATAGTTGTCAAATACATAAATAAGTTCAAAGAAGTCAATCGCCGGCGCTGCAGCAACATAAATTGATTTCTAATATATTTTGTGGTAGTGTGCTAATTAATAGCAGAGTCAGAGTATAATAATTCTGCAAAGAACGAGAAAGGGCAAGATTTTATTTATTGTATTAAGTTTATTGCTCGAGCTTTATTATTCAATTCGCCAAGTGTCCTTTGGTTGAACTTGGGTCAACATTGTAACAAGAGTTTTAGTTTGTAATTTTACGCACGCATTTATGTTACTGTAGAGATTTGGTTTTATTTTGAGTTTTGTTATCTGAATTTGTTAATCATACTGATCTGTGATGGAGAGCGGTACGAACAAATCACCGGAGGTAGACCCTGCAGATGGAGAGGATATACCTAGTGACTTTTTTGACGATTTTAATAAAGAAGAGTTCATGGAGGGTCTAAGTGTGATTGATAGCTGGGACGATGAAGGCGGCAAGCGACGTAGCTTGAGGATCGACGCCGAGGCTGTTGAGAGTGTGAAGGATCTGCGCGAGCTCATCGACAACAAGGAAGACGCAAAGTTGCAGCTTCAACGTCGGTCTACCAGCAGCAACCCACTGGACGACGTAATCAAACCCGGCAGTCGCCGCGACCCAAACAAGACCAATGAAGCTATCAAGCGAGACAAAGAAGAAAAAGTCAAGAAATATCTAGCTAAGCATTTGGAGTCTAGCAACGATCTATGTCCCCCGGGCACAGAGCTGGAATATTTCAATGAAAAACAGTCCAAAAAAAAACCTAAAGCAACAGATGAGGAAGGTGACTGGGAACCATCACCACTTGCAACCCATCACAGTCCTGACTGGAATGAGCAGCGCAGTTTTCACTCCATGAATTATCATTCTTCGCGCCAAAGTGATCGGCGTCCGCGGTACTATGAACGTCGCAGTCCCCGTCGCACTCCGCGTCGAAGCCCACGACGTAGTCCACGCTGGTCACCACGTCGCAGTCCACGCTGGTCTCCACGTCGCAGTCCTCATCGAAGCCCTCGTGATTTTCACCATAACAGCCAGCGACACCTAACCAGCTATGTGCAAAGGGGAACTGTAAAAAAATACAGCCCACAAAGAAGAAATTTTGAAAAAGCTCATAGTCCAAGAGGTCGTCTTCGCCGTGACAGCGCAAAACGTCGAAGCCCGCGCCTCAGTCGGAGTCCCCGTCGTAACATCAGATCCAGGTCACCAATTTCCTATAGAGTACGTGAAACAAGACAAGCAAGAACAAGGACACCTACGAGGGACAGTTTCCTGTATCCAAAAGATTCAGAATTATCAACATCTCAGCCTTATTCTAATGAGACAAGCAGTTTCCAATTGCAGGGACAATATGCAGCAGGGCTTGCCCCTAGTATGGAATATTCCAACACTACTATGGGATATTCATATCCACAAGATCCCAGCACCAGTGGGTTTACTGCATCATACAGCTATGGAACTCAGTTGCAGCAGATACCTCCAGCTCCACTTCCGGTACCTGCTCCTATATTTGACCAGCCAGTTCCCCCGATGCCTGCTTCACCAATGAAGATATCAAGCCTACCTGCCACTGCAGCACAGGAGCTGCCAGCGAAAACTCCATATGATGCTTTGGCACAAGTAAATATATGTTTGTACAGTCTGTTCTATTATTTGAGATTGAATTAACTATGTTTTCATGTAAATGTTGCAGTTAGTGGCTGAAGGGAAGATTTCTAAAGCCGACTACCTGAAGCTGGCACCGAACAAAGGTAATTTAGATTATTGCTCTACTCCAATATTGGATGCATTCTTATGCTTATTTTGATTTGTATTATTACAGGTGCTACCAATCAGATGGATAATAAGGCTAGAGTGGTTGGTGGGTACATTTTGATTATTTGGTTTGAAAACATATGCAACTACCATAACTTCATGTTATGGTCAGTTACGATTTTGTCTGTATGCTTTCAGGGCTTTCAGGCTTACATATTTTAAATACCAACTTTTAACCAGCCGTTGGTATTTCTTTGTTATACTTTAAAAACTACACCGTATTCTATCTCTTTTTGTTTGTTTGCAGTTTTAAGTCGGTGTTATCAAGCAATGGAAAAATTGTCAAAATTGGTTCTTCCAAATCGTTTGTTGATAAACAACAATTTATCCGGTCCCGATCCCAAGAGAATAGCACCAAAATTTTGTTCTCCCCTGAAGAGGCAAGCGACAGTTGATTTTCACTTCACTAAGGCAGATGCATCAAACACAGCACAGCAGAACAAGATACTAATTGACAGCGTCATCTCAACGATTGGCCTGGATAAGGTAGTATGGCGGCCGCAGAAGAAGATACCGAAGAACATGAAGGACGCAGCGGTGCAGACAACGACTCCCTACTGCGAGGTGTGCAAGATCCGCGAGTCTACCAGTTCCAGTGAGGTGGCCACGTGGGTGGACGCAGAACACTTCTGTGCGACAGTTCACACTCAAGTCGTGGAGCAGGATCTAATTAGTTCTAAGACAGTTTTCAACCCTAGTGGTAGTGCAAGTGACAGTGCTCCTATATCAATCGCGCACCTGACGCCGGCGCAGTTGGTCTCACAGCTAGCGGCGCGCGCCAAATCGCTGAAGCAGACCGAACCAGCACCGTCCGCTCACCAATTTACCAGACGACCTCCGAACAATTACTTTGATGGCTACGACGGACGAGGTGGTCACCAGTATAATAATTTTAACTATCGCTACCAATAAACATATGTATTTTATCTTGGTCGTTGCATTTTACAGTAGGTTTAGTATGTAAAGTCGAGTGCATTTGTGCTAATAGGAGACGTAAAATTTTGTTTTTAATCCGGGAACTACTTAGGTTCGTTCCTAAAGATGTTAAGCACTGCCTGATTGCTGTGGCGGCACTAGACCACGCGTAGTTGGCGCCATCATATTGACATACGTACATTTGGCATCTTGCGTACAGGCTACACACGTATACATTTACTAGCTTTAGTTTACTGTACGGCCGAATCCAGTCAATACTATCCCGGTGTTATTGTTGTTATTGCGAGACGATGTCGCCAACGACTCCAATGCACCTGTGGATTATATAATTATGCAGTGCGACTGGGGAACGAACAAGCGAAAAAGCGCTACCTACTGAGTTTATCTAAGTTTTTATTTTAAAACGAGAATATATTTATTTAAGCAATGTTATTCATGTTTAAATTTGACACTTAAATAAAGTGAGGGTATTGTATAAATATTTGTTATTGTTTTATTCGTAGTTTGCATTTAATATTTTTCATTTCAATAATCAAATGAAGCAAATAATGGCCAATTTAGTGGGAGACCCACAAAGTTGAAGAATTTAATTTGGAAAAGTGAAGCACGTTTATCTCCAAGATCTGCGGCTGTTTTTACTGAATTGGTGTACTATGAACTATACGATACACACGCGGAGGAGAGGACTATTCTTCGATGAAGCTAGCGCCACTTAATTCGTGTTTGTTGTGCCATAAATCTTAGTAGGTACTTTTTGTACCCTTGAAATCTTGTATGTTCATTCATAACCAAAACTAAAACAGTACTACATGCTACTTGTTAATATGAGTAGTACTTTATTTACATTACCTACTGATTGTGATGTTGGTTATAGAATTGGTACAAATAAATCAAACCTAATAACCTCCTGATATTCCCTATATATTTAGCGAAATTAAAGAGCTTGTCCGATACGGTGGAAATGTTTTGTGAATAAAAATATATAACCTCAAAATAAACACAATTTTATTACCTAATGTGTTTTGATTACCATCACTTTTCCTGGTCCAATGGTTCCATTTACAAGTTACCTAAAGGCAATTGGTTGGCACAATGTGAAGTGAAGATTTTTTTATATTTATTGAATGAAGTAACGAATTTTTATTCATAATAATATAATATATCCTCACGCCTTCCCACAAGGGTCCCCGAAGAGGTAGGCAGAGGTGTATAGGTAATAAATACCCACACACCCACTTTCCGCCAGAGGTATATTTGGTGCCAACGTGACAGATGGCGAGTCCATCGCCGTTACTCAAGCACGACTATACATACGCCTTTGAATTTCTTCTCAAACGTATGCAGGTTTCCTCTCGATGTTTTCCTTCACCGTAAAGCTCGTGGTGTGACTAATCACTGTACTTAGTTCAGAAAAACTCATTGGTACAGTCGGGATTCGAACTTGCGATCTTTGTGTCGCAGGCAACTGTTCGAACCACCCGGCCACCACGGCTTTTTATTCAAATAGAATATATATGTAATTCAATTACTCTGATAAATGTTTAATAGCCGTGATTTTATTTTTCCAATTTCCAGTGACTACGTAACTATTTGTGTGGTCATTGTTACTTCTTAGTAATATTATAAATGTGAAAGTTCTCGAGGATGCTTGTTACTCCATCACACCAAATGGCTGAATAAAATTGGTTGAAATAGGACAGAGGTAAATAATAGAATCGATGCATTAAATCAAATTTAAACCCGCCACTAATATATACATATGCATGACCAAGTTAGAAGAGCAATGTTATATAAGAAAATAATAATACAGTGGGTGTGTGGGTATTACCGATACACCTCTGCCTACCCCTTCGGGGACCCTTGTGGGAAGGCGTGAGGATATATTATTATTATTATTATAATAATACAGAACTGATACCAACATCACTATGGGTGGGAAGGCGTAAGGATATTTTATATCAGCATCACTGAGAGGATCATTTACACATTATTATGGCACGAACCAGCATCTCATCACGAATTTATCCAGAGATGATGCCATTTTTGTAGATCTTGTGAAATAGCAGTTATGTCCATAAGCTATGGAATTTGATGAGACATGTCCTGAACCATAATGGTAATAGTTCTTCTCTGTGGCGTAAACTCATAGGCGGAGTATTCGGAGCATTTATTTGTAGTGAAAGACTACCGTTTTAGTGTATACTACCATCACCCCAGTAGTGGATAACTCAAAAGTAGGTATATCATATATTCGTCATGTATATTCATATTTATGTGACAGACGTTAACCATCTAGAAAGTCGTCAAGCCATTTTTCCAAGTCCTCTGCAGATTCAATAACAGGATTCTTAAGAGCATCTGGAGCAGCAGCAACTGAAATAGGTAATAAACATACATGAATTAATTAATCGATCGGACGCTCAAGGACGCGGACGTCAAGAGTACTCGAAACCGACGAGCATTTAATATGAAGAGACTGATGAATGTGGACGAAGCGAAAGAGGTATGCAAGTCTAGAAGAGAACTGGCGCTCTATACTCTGCCTATCCCGTTAGGGACTTGGCGTGATGATATGTATGAGTTTAATTTATTACGAGGAAAACATCGAGTGAGGATTTGCATACGGTTAAAAATGAATTCATAGACATATTAGGTATAGTCGTGTTTGTAGAATGGCGTGAAGATGAATTAATTGTATAAAGGAAAACTTTCTAAGCTTTTATTACCATTAGTTACTGCAACGCGGTATGCTTGATTAATATTCACAGAAGCTTTTGTTTCTTTTTCCGAAATTACATCGTCTAAATCGCACAATTCGTCCAGAATTTCATTTGGAACTTTATTGTCATTATTTGTCCTCACTTCTGTGACTATATCTTTGTCACTAGTTTTTACGGGACTTGCAGGTATTGCATTTTTTGAAAGAATTGTAGATTTATTTCCTTGTTCTAAATCTAGTAAATCAGAAGTCCTAAGATTTTTTGTTATATTCGGTTTATCTTCAAATTCTTCAATACTGCTATTAGATAAAAATGTGTCTTGTGTTGCTGTATTTTTGATATCTGCTATATTATCTATTATAATATTTTCGTCCTGCGTTAATGTTTCTATATGTATGTCTTTCAGATATTTCTCTTCTTTATCATGTACATTTTCTTCAGGTTTAAATGAATCATTCATATTGTTCAAGATTTTCTCTTGAGCTTCCAATTCTGGAGTAGTGTATGACTTGTCATTGAAGTATTTTTGTTTAAATCTTGTTGCTCTGTTGTTCATAGTAAGTATATCTGTATCACTGAATATGTCTAGATCGGCTAAATTTCTTTCATAGAATGGAATTGTGCACAGAGCATTTGAAAGATTATACATGTCAATATCAAAGTATTTGTCATAGAGCGACGGTCCTGTGGTTGTATCCCACGACTTCTCGTGTTTAAATTGAAAATGTCCCCCTGCTGATAATGGAGCTGCTATAAGTTTCTGTAACAAAACACATTCAAATCAATGATGATTGAGCACTGAAGCAACTCTTTGTTGCCAATCTAAAGAAATAAAACAATCATCTTCCACAGCCCACTTCTACTTAATTCTACCTCATAATCAGCTCCCATATTTTCATGCTCTTCAATCTCCTCATAACTTTCAATTGGCATTTCATACTTTGACCAATTACTTATTATTTCTTTCTTTTTATATTTGGTGTTCTCTTCCTCTGTGATTTTGAGGATTTCATCAGTTTCCCTCTTTAAATTCTTGTAGAATTCAGGCCCTGGACTTTCATACTCCGGTTTGCTTCTGCTTGGCACTGGATTTGCCGCAACTGAAATCACATGTAACACTCATCTCAATGTTGCCTCATTCATGAGGATCGTAAACTATGAATTTGATGGAGTAAGTAAGAATAATTAAGAAACTATTTCTTTTTTATACCACAAAGGTGGCAATCACAAATGTGGTCTGTCTGATGGTAAGCTGTCACTGCGGCCTGGATGCTTGCAACACCAGAGGTATTGTTTGTGTATTGCCAACCCTGCAGGATTCATTTCACACCTTTATTAAAGAACTCTTTTTACTTTCCAGGAAGCCCCTTAATGGGGAGCTCATTCCATAGCAGGTGTGTTAGTCCCAGTTCTGGACTTGGAATTAAAATTATTATATTGTAATTTTTTTTATTAATGCATACTTTACAAGGGAAAGTGCTATCCCTGGGGTGGCAAATGGCTAAGGCCATATCTTGCAGCCATAAAGTGCTGTATTCTAGCATAGAGTACTGGAAGATTGTAACTGAGTCTTTTCGCCTGTCGCTTTTCTAATAATATTAAACAGGTGAATACACACATTTGTTCTCTGTCTTGGCTTCCATATGTATTTCAACTTTTGGTTCAATATGTGCTGGTTTTTGCGCAGACCGACGCGATTTTCTCTGCTCTTTTGGTTCATGTTTCCCTTTTTGCCTATAAAAGATAAAATTTTGTAACAAGACAGCGAGACACGGCTTAAGGTCATCCGTATTACTATGGTATCTAAAAACCTACTGCTTCTTTGAGTCTTCAGGCATTTTTCGTGACGTTTCAGAATTATATTAAAATATAGGCACAATGCTTGCTTTGCTTGGTAGCTTATTATTTGCTCAGTGCTATGTTCACTTTGCATTCAGTTCAGTACTATGTAGGTACCTAATCCAGTAAGCAAGGTTGCAAAGGCGGAAATAAAGATGTAATGTTATAATGAAATTGGATGAACTGCTCTGCGGCTGCTCAGCTTTTCTGACAGTATGTGTTGTTAATAAACTTAAATGTCAATTTGACACTAGTGTTTCGTTCCGTAATTTTAAATTATTATTTATTTGTTCATTACTTTAATACTTTTTACACAAATTTTTAATAAATAAAAATAAGATGCACTTATTCAACGGTAACCATCCCTAGCAATGCTTTTTCCAAGCGCTTGCAGAATTTGGGATTTTTCGTGCATCCTTGACCCTCGAAAAATGTGAATTAGAATGTTAAATAAACTGGGTCTTTGTACAGGCAGTAATTTTAACTTGGGAAAATGATATTAAAAAGGCTTTATTATATATCTTTTTTGTAAGTACTCAATACTAGCTACTAACCAGCGTTAATAATGAATCTTCATGAGTTACACCGACAAAGGTATACTCTTTTTAAGGAGAATTAATACTATCCCTACCTGAAATTATTACAAAGGAAGAGAATGAGAGTGAGAGAATGAGAATCAACTTTCATAACAAAAACGTGCAGTATGTTTATTTCTAGGTTCGCCCAAAGATAAAACATTTTCTACAACTGGGGACACCATTTACTGCACGAGCCTAAGCAGGCTGATTATACAGTATAACACTTTGATATTATGTGTGTATACGGGAAACCTGGGAAATATGTATGTAAATAACTACACACTAGAAATTCCACCCATCCTAATCCCCCATTTAATTAAAAAAATTATCGGAGATAAGGTTCATAGACATAAATAATTTAGAGTACTTTTGCAACAACTTTTTTTTATTTAATCGTCAATCCGCATTAGTACTATCGGTTTCGCTTACATTACATTTTTGCTGATGTCAGATTTGGTAGGTGACTCTAACACCCTACGTTTAAAGGAAGTGTTACAATTTTCATACAAACGGGTATTAATAATCATATATTAAAATATTAAACATGAATGCACTACATCACAAATGTGTTTATGCACCCACTTTTACTTGTATGTCTAGATGTAGAAGGTACATATTTCAAAAAGCAGACCGTACAATGGTAGGCTTCAATTTTATACGTGATTTAGTGTAGGCGGACTGTAGGCGAAGTGAAGGCATGAAAATTGTAGTTGTCACAGTACTTATCACGCGGGACATAGAGTTGAGAATAGCTTAATTACTTGCACTACTTCGTTGGTGGGTTGTTTTGAATACGCCAGACGCTTCTCGTTCATTTGCCCACCCGTCTGGCAGACAACAATACAAGTATTACGTTTAATGTATATTAAAAAAAAACTTCCATGCTGGCACTCTAACTCTCTTTGCCTACCCTGTGCGTCAGGGACTTGGCTTGACTTTCCCATTCACATTCAAAGGCGTACATATATTCTTGAGTAACGGTGATGGACCCATCTGTCACGCTAGCACCTAAAATATATCTCTGCCGGAAAGTGGGTGTGTGGGTACTACCTACCCTTCTTCTTCTTTTCTCTTTTGGGAGTTTGGGCGCGAGGAAGTATTTTTCTAACAGATATGTACTTGGTACCTACTAGGAAGGGATAATGTTAAACTAAAAGAGTGAATCGAGTACTGCCTCATTTAGATGCAGACCGAAATAATAAAATACGTTTCGTTTATTGCTTTCATCACATTCACAACACAACCCCACGCCTCTGCCCACGCTACCATAATAATATTATTTCCATATGACGAGGGCACTGTCTTGCCTTTACCTTTGCGTCGCAACATCAAATGATCAAATGTACCTAGGTAATTTATTTGGGGTTGGTGGCCGTGTGGTTGTGTTCGGAGCTACAGAAAAGGATATAGGCTATTCATGTTGAAAACAACTCTTAATAAACTTATGATGTTTATAATGTAATAAAAAAAAATGCTTGTAATGTAATAAAAAAAAATGCTTGTAATGTTTTAGTCCAACATAATTTGGTTGGTGTAATACGAAATAATTGTGTGGGTATTACCTATACACTGCCTACCCCGTTAGGGACTCGACGTGATGATTATGATGATATAGTTAGGTTGGTATTTACATTTATTACCGCCATTCACTCTTGCTGATTTACATATAATACAAGTTGAGTTCCAAAAATTTAATTGCTACAATTATCTATTAAAAAAATATGTGTCCTAAACTAACAATAATAAAAAAAATATAGAACTACCTCAGCCTATTTAAGGCCGGGTGTAGCGGGATGGCAGGATAGATAGGGTGACGCAACGCGCATGCGCCACGCTAGGGGCGGCATCGCGCAGTCGCCACGCGCCCGTCCTCAAAACAACATGGCGCGCACCCGTTGCGTCCCTCAAGGACACATTTGACAATCCCGCGGCAAAAAATACCACCAGCTGGTGATCCCGTTATCAATATAATAAAATTGAAAAAAATATCTGTGCATTTTTGTGATAGAAATCAGCGCAGTGAACACTTGAACAGGCAGCGTGTGTTTACCAATTTGGAATACCGGCGTTGAGAACGCCCCGATTGTTTCCACAAGGTATGTAGAAAAACAATAATAAAGGCTATGATTGGCTTCTTTCGCTCAATACTATTCCGTTTGCTGGCGTTTGAAAGACCTTTTCTCATCAAGGCGCCCCATGAGTAGTGCTTTACCTACATTATTCCGTAATTAGATGTTTTTATAAGAAGTTCGGGATTTTATTTTTGTGTCTCTGATTTCCAAGAAATTAAGAATTTGACGTGTTTGATATCTAGCATTTTATTATAACTTGAGGAATGTAAGCTACATTCCATAGCAATCAATCTGTGTTACATGTTCCATTAAAATATAGTATTTTTGCATCATCAGCTTTAAAACTGGAACAAACGAAGACATCAGTTTCGTAGTTTACAGTTTTACTTCATTCAGCAATTTAGTCCTACTTGAGTAAAAACGTGACTCATTTTAAGATTAACTCAGATGGGCAGACTTTCTGATGACGGTAATCTTTTTTTTTATAGGTATGTATGTATGAACCTACAAATAGCAAACAGACGGCACGCCTGCAATACGTTGATACCCAGCTAAAAGGTTCTCACGCCCTTTTTCAAAAACTCTGTACTCAACGGAATACATTTATGCTACCTTTGCTGATTTTCCAACTATTCTTAATAGTAAAGTAATATTAAAGTGTTTTGGATGATCAAGCTTGATGTCCATCGCATCAAGCTTGATCATCCAAAGCACTAAGTCAAGTTTACATTCCCATAGTAAAAATGTCACAAAGCGACAGCGCCTTGTATCTAAATTCAAGCGATGTCTTAATGTCATTGGAACCGAGCAAAAAATTTGCATCGAATTGCAGTACGGAAGTTTTAATTTGCAAGTGTGTCGTCGTCAAAAGATTGCTGTCGTGATATTGACTATCTTCTAGAATCGTCTGGAAAATGATACAGGTGACGAGGTATTACTAACATTACATTGTTGTGTCTGGAACATCTCCACCCTCCAGGTCGGTCACACGCAGGGGTTAAACGTCTCGCTCGACAGTGAACCGTAATCTACCCTGAATCTGATTTTATAAAACTACAAAGCAACCTTTAAGGTTTTAATAAGAATAAAGAAAATTATTGAGTATTAGAGAGTACTATAAATGCATGAAGAATTCGCTCAATTTATATGGTATGGTTGGCTTCATAGGAGCCAATATTAAACATAATACACGCTTATACATACATATCATACATATACGTATATTTATTTATAGCAATCGTTAAATTCAGTTTTATCCTTATTTTGTGTTAATTGCATTGGGCTTTAAGTAAAAGACATTAATAAATTAAGTACTTAGGTGGTTACACATTCGGCGATGTGATGGTAAGCGGCTATCACGCTTGCAACGCCAGAAGCAGCACTCGTAAGTGGCGGAGTTTCTTCATAAAAATATAAATGTATACGTATAAATACAGTTTCCACACTCTTAGAATCAGTCTGAATGGAAATGTAGCAATAATGAAGAATACATAACTCTGGATAAATAATCAAAGCTGTGAACAAGATAAACCAGCTGGTTCCACATAAGGCCTTGTCATAATATTTAGTTAAACCACAAATAAAACTTCCTCTTGTTAAGTACACGAGTTCAATTATTGGTTCGCACTCGTCTTGATGAAAGCCACCGTGTGTGGTCGCTGGACCATTGTTAAGTCAGTTAAATGTTATTATAAAGTGGTTTCATATTGTATTCAATGTTTAATCTATGAGTTATACTATAAATAGTTCCTATTTTGCTTCGACAGGGATAGCGTATATTCTCCTTTTATCCTTCTAGTATGTAGGTTAGGTACATATGAAATATTTAAGGTATCTTTTGGCCAGAAATATATGTAGGTGCTAACGTGTTAAATAGCGAGTCAATCGCTGTCTTTCAAGGGCTAGTCACGTCTTTAAATGTATTATGTATTACGATAGCGCTTACTGACTATGTTTTCCTTCTCGGTAAAAAAATGCATCTGTGGTGCTGCTTCGGTCTTATCACAAAATATTGTATTATCACTGGATTGATTGATTAAAACAGACACAATGTCTAAAAAGATGGCCCGTTTACAACGCAACCAACAGCCAAATGTGTTTTTAAAGACAGGTATGATAGCCATGTATAATGGCGTATATTTTATCCAGCATCACACGTCCTAATTAATTGAGTTGTCGTTAATTAACTTTGGCATTGAACTGCGACCTCTTGGCCTGTTTCTATAGGACAAGGAAACACTGTTTAAACTATGTATGTATTATAAGCAAGCCCTATTTGCGGTCCCGATAAGGACGATGAATACGTCAGGTTAGCGCTACGGGACATTTATAGTATTGGAAATGTGCCAGCTTGCTCAAGACGTACTTGCATAAGAGTTCCCGTAAACCTATTTAGGATTAAATCCTACTTGTATAAATGACTCACAAGCACAATGTACAGTCTTTTCTAGCTGAAAATTGAGGTTTTGAATATAAAAGTTTATAATAGAAGTAAGTAAGTAATCGGATTGATAGTTTTTTGTTAACGCGCATTATAATAAGTTCGTCGGATTTTGTAAATTTTTTTTATTTTGGCCCAGTAAAGACGCTGATTAAATTATAGCTTTGACCATTGGGAGCCAAAGAAGAACTAAAAAAAGTTGTAAATAAGTACTTACTTATTTAATGTTAATATTTGGTTCCATAAGCTTAGTCATCTGTCGCTTTATTGACGCATGCCCCTGAACTTCGATTCGGTCGAGTTCCTCCATAAAAATCGAGCTGTATCGTGGCACGGGCCGGTTCGCGAGGTCTTTGAACTACCAAATTCCCCTCAGATGTTGGTTCGGTACTAAATTTAGAACTGCAGATTCACAACACACCCAATTAGGACGTTAGAACTTCAAACTGGGACCGACCATGTCGAGCTCTTGCAATCATAATGACAGATGATTGCAAGTATACACGATATATCATATTTTTTTTAATCTGATACCTATTATCTGGATTAATAATAATAGACCAATAAAGGGATAATTAGGAAATAAGGAAAGGGAAAATAGATATCTAAGACACGTGCTTGATCGTCCCTTAATTCTTGTCGTTATATAGTCTTCGCGTCGACAATATTTCTCTATTTATATTTTTTTCAAGTCAGCGATAAAAGCGTCTGGAGCATCTTACATCGCGTGAGAACATGATATAAATATTAATATAATAAGTACTTCATTATTATTTATATTATGTTCTCTCGCAAGAACATTATCAGAAATATGTTTAAACGAGGAAAATATTACTCTTTACTTCCTATACACATATCTTATTAGGTGGTGAAATATAAATGGTACTTTATATTGTTAAAAAAACTTTTACCATACAGAAGAAAGAAAGGAGCTGTTGCCTGTACAAGGTTGTATCTGTGTTACAGATCACCAGGTCCCACCCCTACAATGGAACTAATATACGGTACGGGTAGGTTCATGTAATTATTGATAGTTGTTCAGATTTTCGTATGCATTCGCGCGTCTATCACAATTCCTTTAATATATATATCATCAGTGTCTCAATTTAGTAGCTAAATGCTCTTCAACAGTCTTGTTGACCCGATTATCCATGATTGTCGTCATCTTCACATATCCAGGATGACTTAAAGCAGGTTTTTTCTTATCGTATTGTATCGAATGACCCACGCATGATTCGATTCAGATGTTTTTATGATACGACTGGATTTGCAATTCCTTTGCGTGCAGTTAGCGAGATCGTGTGCAGAATATAATAGTAGAATTCCATGTAGGTACCAACACATTGTAGCAGTGCGATAGGAATTAATATAATATAGCAAAATGCCTGGATTTTAAAGATAACAAGAGGCTGAATGCTCAGACGATTGGCGAATCAAAGGTACCCAGTAGTAATTATGCAAAGGATGCTCATGCTGTTGCAATGTGGACCTCTGGGCTCCTACCAAATATATCACATATGTCTTAATTTTCCAAGAACTGTAGAAATTACTCGGGTGAAATCGCCCAATTTTAAATGGCTGAGATCGTTGTTATGTGTTCTTTGCAATTCGTTACTATAATCTATCGATCACTCAAACTTTGCCAGTAAAAAATAAAAACTGAGCCGCTACGTGCAGTTAAAGAAGTGTAATGATGGAATAATTTATGAAATAATCGGTTTTAATAATTGATGGGTATTCCTACATTACCTACCGATTGCATAAAATATTTAAAACTGTATAGGTATTTAGTTTCTCTACAGAAAACGAATGCTGGTCCTCAAAAGCCGAAATAGATGTACGACAAAACTAAAATAATTTCAAGTTGAGACACTACGATTTTCGATTGTGACTACTGACTGCTTTTTTAGTAGAGCTTTGTAAATTGCAGACTCAGGCCGATGCATGGAATAAAATATTTTTAGAAACCCTACAGGAATCTGGATGACGTTATTGTCTACCGTATAAGGCACGGTAATAAGAACAGGGGACGTGATTGCTCGTCTCTTGTTTCAACTTTCAACATCGACGGCTGGGTCGACTTACCCGACTCTCTCCTTTTCTTGCCCGAGCATTCGAAAGAGATGGAACATTTACTAAGCAAATTGTTTTGTGAGTTTTGAAATAGGAAGCTTATGTTTTAATCTATTCACGCGCTTTTATATCCGCTGTCATTTCCGTTGGCGATATTTTGAATTGGAGTGACAAAGGTTTAAATTAAGATAAACATTCGTTTTTTAATTCTTGACATTAACATTTACTTTATTGAACAATGGCCTATGTTAACGACCTTAACGTTGAATAAGAACGTAACTGAGAATACCCATCTAGAACTTATACAAATAAAAATCTAACAATGTCTGAAAATAAAGTGTTAACTGACGTGCGAAATGTCATGTCTCAAAAGATTCTTCAACATGAGCGAAACAATAATAATATTTAAATTAAAATTCTGTGTTCTTTAGAAAAACTATAAAATCATTGAGTCACTCAGACAAACCGAGACGGTTTCAAACCGAATACCAATATGTTCGGTTTGAAACTGATGACCAACCGTCAAAATAAAATATAATTTTATCTTTTAATTTCGAGAGTTGAAGAATAGTTCAAAGTTTAAATAGGAGTCAATTTAAAATTCAATGGTCGCTGTACGTCAAATTAAAACTTGCTATTGAGATTCACGCATAGAGCGTATCCTCTATGTGTATTTTCAAAATGAATAAAATCTGCATTTTTATAACAAAGATGTTACTGATTTAATTAACGAATTTCATGACTCTAGTTTATTTCATGAGTCGTGATTTGGATCTTTTGACAAGGTTGGACGTAAGTAACTATCTTGAAGTTGATGATTGGTTTATTTGGTCCAGTGAATTGTGGAGGAGTATGTTCTTACTTACACAGTACACCAAATCACTAACCGAATACTTCGTTCTGGAACAAAAAGCAAAGCCTATAAGCGTGTTGGTCGCTAAAGGTGCTTACCTGCAGCTGTTACCGATCGATAAGGCGGTGCGGCAAGCCGGTAATGCCGCCGTAATCAGCCAGCCAGCTGTGTATCGCCAAACACTTATCGAATGCTGCTGTTGGGATTTCGATGCCATGTTCACCGCACACTGCGTTGCTCTTTATTTTAAGCATTACTATATTTGGTATGGGAAGTTTTGCTTTTTACCGATTTTTCGTAATTTTTTACCGATTTTTCGTAATGTGATAGTTTTTATTTTTACCGATTTATTCGTAATGTAATGTGATGTTTTGTTTTTATTAAGGTTCACCAACGATATACATATTTGAACACTGTAATGCCAAAATCTAAAATTAAAAACCTAATATTATGTACATCAATAATAGGTATACACAACACTTTTACAATCTGTTACATGAAATACAATTTTAGTAATGTTTTGCTTATCTATGAATACTGTCTAAAACTTACTACAACTTACACTGTCTTTATGAGCTAAGATTCGTTAACAGGCTATTAAGCATTAGGCTTAGGCATTTTAGCATATGCTATATATAGCATAGAGAGTGCGAAAGGGAGAGATGAAATTGACGTCTATAAATCTGTCCTTTTCGCACCGTTGAATATTAATGACAATAGCCCGCCATGGTAAGACTAATCTTTAAAGAATGCCCGATGACTTCACTGTATTTACTTTTTAACTCCACTCCACTTTTCTGAGTGCTACGCCGAGAGTGCGACTAATTATGCCAGTACGTGCCATATCTATAGGGGTTTGCAGGAAGTTTGCTCCCATATGGATATCGAAACACGTGCTACGCAGCCATCAATTGAATTTCACACGTTTACAAATGAGTTAACGTTTATATTCCTTTGGACATTGAGACGGACACAAGTCAAAATCAACTCTATTCGCTTGTAGTTAACTTTAACTTGAGTTGGCTCTTATTCCTATTTTAATTTAGCTTCTTTTTTGTTTAACAATATTACATACTTAAAATATAACATGTGCCATATTATTATTATGCTTTTATTGAACATATATGATTGAAAGTGTCTTATATACTTATTTTTATATACCATATTATGTACATTTAAGACCACGCTCCAACTACCTAGATCAAATCGATCGGACGCTCAAGGACGGGAACGTCAGGAGTACTCGAAACCGACGACTATGTATGAAGTGACTGATGAATGTGGACGAAGCGAAAGAGGTAAGTCAAGAGAGAACTGGCGCTCTATACTCTCTGCCTACCCCGTATGTATATTTACATCCTAAGTTATCAACCTAAGTAAATACGTAAAGTCGTAACTTAATATTTATTTTATACCTCCCTAGTTTTATTATAAACTAGCTGTGCCCGCGACTTCATCCTCGCGGATATTAACAAAAAAGTTATTGTTTAGTTTCTAAAATAAAAGTAGCCTAAGTTACTCCTTTTTACATCAGCTATCTGCTAGTGAAAATCGTAATAGTCCCGTCAAAATCGGTCAAGCTGTTACAGACATTAGCCGGAACAAACAGACAGACAGAAAAAAAATAAAAATTAAATTCTTTACATTACCATATGCATTAAGTGAAAAGCGGTTATTTTAATATTATTTATTTATTTTATTGAGGTACATCAAACAGACACAACAAACAATGCTAGGTACTTATTTTAGTTATTCCTGTACTATTTATCCTACATTGTGTAGGTGACGCTGTAACTAAATTCGTTAACGACAGCGGTCGCTCGAATAGGCCCGAAGACGGCGCACGCGCATGATTCACACACGCTTCGAGCGGTGTTTTTGTATGGACAGGAAACACATACGGACGTCCGACTCTCACTCAGCTCGACCCGTGATTAATACTTGAATAAATATAAGCTGAAAATACGTTTCCGTGCCCATTTGCAGAGCAATTATGTACTTTTAGCATATGTACATTAAGTTTAAGTTCTATTGTTGTTTTGTACAGGTCCGTTTAGGGTTACATCGTCACCAATGTCATGTTGATATCCTTGAACTATGAATTCTACTTCTATTCTACTATTATTCGTACGCCTAATAATCAATCTAGTGTCATAAAGGTACATTTCCAAATATGTATTAAATTTACAACCAGACGAAGCTGTATCGTCTCTGACGAACGGGTCATCCTTACCATCAGGTAAATTGTATCGTTTACCTTTGTAATATAAAGAAATGAAGGTTTATAAGACTTTTGATGTATTTACTACTGTAACAACTACTGAACTAATTTCATCACACTCATTCTAGGTTTAGGTTTGCCTTCAATCAGACAGTGTACCGAGTAAATAACATAATCTTAAGGAATATCCAGGTTTGATTGTGAATATCTCTTCTCTTTTTTATTTTAAGTATACTTAAACGTTATTCTCAATTTTGGTTTGGTTTTGCTGTACGTAAATGGAAATCCGAAAAAAGACAATTATTCACACGGCTACGTGAAAGGTGGCCGGGGTCAGTGGAATTCGCTTTCTTCCAAACACCAGCTAAATCATCTTGATTTATGTAATCGCTTGGGCAATGATCTGTACAAGTGTACATAATTAACAATTACACATTAACATGACGAGCTAGCTATTGTTTGTTCGTACTACATAGGATATGGTACCATCTTGACGCCTTCTAACAAGGGTCCAGAAGGTACCCGAAGAGGTAGGCAGCACAACCGGAAATATATTTAGGTAATGACGCGTCCGTCGTTTCAATTTCTTCCAAAACGTATAGAGGCTTAGGTTACATTTTCCGTTTTCCTTCACCGCTAGCTCGTAAGTCACTGTGCTTAAGTGCAGAAAAAACATTGGTACAGAGTGAAAACCTGCAACCTTTGTTTTACAGACGACTACTTGATGTATGCGGCTACTACGGCTCTATCCATCGGCTTCCGCAGTTGTATATACACATACTGTCCGTCCCGTGGGACTCGGCGAGATCTTATTTATGTCCATAAATTATATATGTAAGCTATTTACAGATATTGGCAACAGATTAAATAATATTTTGTAACACTAGGTAGTAAGAGCTAATAAAAATGTCAAACGTAGAATTTTCATCATGTTAATGCTACTTAATAGTTTTACAATATTCGTTTTGATTTGAACAGAGGTTATAGGTTAGTTTACTATGAGCATATTGATAACTAATTTACCCAGTTACCGAATGACCTAATCGCATTAGTTTTGCAAGAAATACATAAATGCAGATGACCATGTTATGCAGATGTTGAAGTTGAATTTATTTGCGAACTCGGGTCGAGTTTTAGGTTATACAACCATGATTCCTACATTAACATCAGTACGAATGACTTCTGAGGAAAATTTATCTCCCTGTGTGTGTTCTACCAATTGTATATCGGAGCGTGTTCTAATGTACATGTATTACTCGATATTAGGTAGAGCACCGCACTTTTTGCCATCAACGGGAAATTCATACATTGGCACTAAAGTGAATGCGGTTTCAAAGGACTTCACTAAAAACTTCGCAAAAGCTAGGGCTTTGGATTTGGAATGCGTTCCCTCTTGTTTGCTCGTAATTAGTGCCCGCAATGTAATTGTGGTATTCAAAGTTAATCGTCGTCGTTGCGGTCAATTTAATTACAGGAGCTTTGTGTGAGTATTGACTAGGATTTCGGTAAATATAAAGAAAACAAACTTTTTTGTGTAGATAATAAGACACCGGCCGTAGCATCCGTATCGCTTTGACCCCTATTCAATATCACGTAGTTTGTGGCCTTCAGTTTGTTTTGCGTTTTGTGCACTCGTCGCGTGATCTTTCCGTCTACTAGTGTTGGAACTTGTAGCTAGCTATCGATATATTACATACTTATTTCAGTCATGTCTTTTGTCCATAGATATATGAAATTTACGTATAGTAAGTTACTCACATTTTAATCGTATCTCGATTATTTTAATCGTATCTCGATTTAAACTTAGAGCTAGTCTCTTGACGTGCTCTCTGATGTAATACCGTCTGTCTGCTTCTGTTGAGCGCAATCTATTTGATCTCCCTATACGTTATGAGAGACACTTTTTCTTTTATCAGACTCCGATTAAAAAATAGTTGTCTTCTCACACTTCTAAGAGATTCTCCCAAGAGATAGGCAGAGGTGGAGGAGGTAGGTAATACCCACACACCCTATTTCGTGGCTCGTAATCAAGCATGCGTCTTTGAATTGGTTTTCAAACGTTAAGTCAAGCTACGTCAAGGTTAGTTCTCGATGTTTTTCATCATAGCTCGTGGTGTGACAATGACTGTACTTAAAGTAAAAAAACTGATTGGTACAGTCGGGATTCGTTCTCGGCTCGGCTCCAAAAAATATGATATGAAATAGTGTAATGACATATCACAATATGCACATTACAATGTTATTATATATGTCAATATTATAGTTTGGTAAATGGGGTTGTCCTTAAACCAAACTTTAAGTAATCATTATTACTATCTATTTGGTAAAAATCTACCTGCTTTCTAATAATTTCCTGTAGAACAAAGCCCATGCGAAAGGAGTAAAAGCTTACGAAATACTTTATTTTTATTTATACTGCTATATACTATTATTACTGCTTTGTTTGTAACATTATGGGTAAACGTATTAAGAGATACAATAGAGCGTTAACGACATCGCTGATATCTAGGGATATATCGATTTATCGATAGTGTTATCATACCATCACTAAACTTATTGCATTCGCATTGTACCATTGTGCGTAGTACAAGGATATGAAATAATTGTTATTCTACAAGCGCGGGTCGGTGGACTCCTTTCTCTCAAGATTCATCGACGATTCCTCCTTTTTTTGGAAATTGTTTTGGGTTTTTGGTAAACTTACCGAACCAGATTCGTATACCGATTTTGACGCAAGCCGTTGTATAATAACGAAATCGAAGTTATTAGTTGTACACTTGGGAAACTATAACCGATATAATAAAAAACTCAATAACAATATGACTCAACCCAACATGAATTTAGTATATACACATCTTTCCGCCGTTGTACAAGGATCCTGAAAGGTCGTGATGTATTAATTTTTAATTCACAATCTTATTTTCGTACATATATTCTTTTTGTTATTGCTAAATAGGACGTTTTCACCAGTCGGAGCCTCATGATATGCCTTTGCCATCATTATGAGCGAGTGCAAAACACAGATGTATTTATATTTATTTATTAAAAAAAAAAGCCGTGGTGGCCGAGTGGTTCGAGCAGTTGCCTGCGACGCAAAGGTCGCAAGTTCGAATCCCGCCTGTACCAATGAGTTTTTCTGAACTTAAGTACAGTGATTAGTCACACCACGAGCTTTACGGTGAAGGAAAACATCGAAAGGAAACCTGCATACGTCTGAGAAGAATTTCAAAGGCGTATGTATAGTCGTGCTCGAGTAACGGCGATGGACTCGCCATCTATCACGTTGGCACCTAATATACCTCTGGCGGAAAGTGTGTGTGTGGGTATTACCTATACACCTCTGCCTACCCCTTCGGGGACCCTTGTGGGAAGGCGTGAGGATATATTATTTATTATTATTATTAATAAGAATAACCACATCATACATATTATGATCACTAATAATTCTTAAGATAATTATTATAATTTTCGCACTCTTTATAATAATGCAATAGTTGTACTATGGCCGGGGTCGCCTCTTTTTGTATTAATTGTCCGCATTGATAGAAGAGTATGTAGTTGAAACAATGGTCGATCGAGAGCATTGTCTGGTTGTTATTGATCGTGACAAGGTCGTAGTAACACCCATCCGAGTGAGAGGTGATAGCGGTTGTAGCAATAAACTGAATTAGTTTGATGATTTAATTTAGCTTCGCTTTAAATCCATTCGGATTTCCAATTTGTTAACTAACTAACTAACTAAGCGTTTCATACACTGTATATGTATAACCGAACACGGGGAATGTACATAGGTAATGTGATTTTTTTTTAAAGAGAATTTAAGATTACATCTATTAAAAGGAAATAAGACGAGATAACTTCAACTCAAGATTAAAAAACACTTAAGTACATACATATCATCACGCCAAGTTCCTAACGGGTTAGGCAGAGAGTATAGAGCGCCAGTTCTCTCTAGACTTACATACCTCTTTCGCTTCGTCCACATTCATCAGTCTCTTCATACATGCTCGTCGGTTTCGAGTACTTTTAACGTTCCCATATAACTTAAGTATGTGTTATTATTATTATTATATACTTAAATATTCAAATTATTTTATCTTTACCTTCTATAAGCTAGTAGGTACCTAAGTAAATACTTAAGTGTATGGCTGATAATACCCCTATCTACCCGTTTGGGTACCTTTTTGGTAAGGCTGATTCACAATGTGAAGCTGTGAAGTCGTAGTGGCCGAATGGTCCCTTGCTACATACACAACGATTGCAAGTTCGGATCTCGCCTACCGATGAGTTATTCTAAACTTAAGTAAAGTGACTCACACACCACGAGCTTTAAGGCGAAGGAAAACATCGAGAGGAAACCTGCATACGTTTGTGAAAAGATTCAAAGTCGTATGAATAGTCGTGTTTGAGAAACTGCGATGGACTCGCCATCTGTCACATTAGCACCTTAATTATATCTCCGGGAAAACTGTGGTGCTGTGTGTACCCACCCGTAGGCGTGAAGATATAGAATGTTTCTCACATGCACTTGCGTTGCACACAAAATCTCTCACATTAATTCTTTGACCGATATCAATAAGTAATGCGAGTGTTCGATAAATGATTTATCACCAAATGGATTGTCATCACATGATGGATGTAATTAGTGGTTTCCCTTCGAGATTTATGGTGGATATTAATTATATCTAAGGCCGGAGTCGTGTCGGCCACCTACGTAGGTTTGCCGTTAAACACGTTCATTATAATTATAGGAGGCATGTCGTGTTCCCTTTTGTGCATTAACCGCGCTCTCTGTCGTTTACTGTACTTTGGGGAGAAAGGGAGAGCAGCTGACCTACACAAATTCCCTTTCTGTTCACGCTCACGCTATCCAATATCTTTAACTTGTAGGGCAATAGTTGCAGAAACCGTTTTCCGCAGATAAAGTCGTCGTCTTACAATTAATGTCCAAAAGGAAAAATAAGTTGACAACTAAGGTTCTAGATTGATGTGCACGTAAAAGCTATAAAGGAAGAAGGTAATGTAGTTTGTCATTATGTTAGATTTTTCTAAATTAATTCGGTTTTAGGTAAGAGTTATCGGTTATTGTTCGGTGATTTTGCAGGAACTAGGGGAGTCCTATCATTTGAAGACCGTGCATAGCGGGAAAGAGGCCTCGGGAAGGGGTGAGGCATCTATGAGACTGGTTAGAACCCTATATCTCTGATATGTCATCACATATCCTGGTGTGATAAACAGTATTTTAGTTTATAGCCGACTATTCGGACTACCTGGCCACCACGGCTCTTAAACATTTTATGCAATTATTTTTAAATGTTTCAGTCGAAGTTACCAGTGTTATTTTTAGTTTCATTATTATTTTCCTGTTTGCCAGTATTTATTTATTCTACATAACAATATTTAAATTGTAATATATGTAGCCGGGAAGAGCCGTGGTGGCCAAGTTGTTGTAATACTTCCTGCAACGCAAAGATGAAGCAAAGGTCGCAAAAGAAGCAAAGGGCGGGCGTTAGTGTGAGTACAACCTACACACCCACTTTTCACCGGTGTATATGTTAGGTGCCAACGTGACAGACGATGAGTCCGTCGCCATTTCTCTTTCTGTTTTTGAAATTATTCCCAGACGCATGCGGGTAGGTGTACATATGTGGGTACATTAATATCTGAAAAGTCATAAAAAATATAGATTATTTATTATATAAAAATTATATAGGTAAATTCGGGATTCGAACATGCCATATTTGTGTTGCAGGCGACTGCTTGAACCACTCTGCTGTCACGGCTCGACAACCACGACGTTGACCAACTTAGTGGTATGAAATGTATAATAAACAAAACATCGTTCCCTTTCGACACGTTGGTATGCCTTTCCGAGCCTGTCTCATATAATTTATGAGTAGAGATTGCCGTGTATGGCTAACTGATGGGCCGCCTATCTGGGCGTGACATCGGAGTGAAGGGCTGCCAGCACTGGTCATGTTCGTTTCCATTAGTTTACACACTACGTTGATTCTGGTATTGGTATGCCAGGATGTTTATGAGCCCTCGTTGGGTGTTTGATCTGGAGTTTGTTTGGGAGTGATCTTCTACTAACTTGTTGCCCTTTCCCATGTGCCTTGAGGTAAATATTAATAATTTGCAAAACATTGTTACCTTAGGGGCCGTATCTTATGTGCTAATGGCTGCTGTAATTATTTCATTCAGCATTTCAGCAGTCTTGAATTTGGGTGTGTATACAGCGCCAAGGTTTCCTCTTCGCAAGCTTTAAAGTACGATCTCTGAGTATAATTACTCCTCAACATGCCTATATAGCAATTAGCCGAATTTCCGAGCAACGGAAAAACTACATGCACGACCCGAAAAGGAATCCTAATCATGCACACTTAAGGCTGTTTTATTTAGAAGGGCGCCGAAATCACTCATCTATGTGAGCCGCCTCCATGTAATTAGGCTGCTTAGTATTTTTGGGTTATGGCGGAGGTACACCACATTCCAACTAACCAGACCAAATCTGGCGGACACTCAAGAGTGGTAACGTAAAGAGTACTCGAAACCGCTGAGCAAGTATGAAAAGACTGAAGAATGTTGATGAAGCGAAATGGCTCTGTATGTCTTGAGAGAAATCGCGCCCTTCTTTCTCTGTCCACCTCGCGAGGATCTTGGCGTGATGATATGTACAATCTTAGTATGGACTGAAAACTGATATAATTGATAATTGACTTAGATCGGACCCCTATACACAGGAATTACTTATAATCGTCCAGAGTTAATGTATTTGCAGGAGTGCCGTTGTTGCAGTCGTATAAACAGACCTAGTTATAGTATGGGCAGTCAAGTAAAAACTATGAAGCAAGACTCGGACTTTAGTGGGTGTGTGTCAGGCAGGATTCCATTCAAAGCGGAGGTAATACCAAGGCTATTGAGAGCAAAAACAAACTTACATACCTGTTATCTATGTGTATCATCTACGATATGTTGTGCTGTTTAAGTGTGTTACATTATATGCAAAGCAGAATTTACATAATGTAACATACGCCTTCAGTTTATTTCATTTTATCCAGCGATAGTTATCGCTTAATCACAATCGATCTGATTCGCATAACTGTATGTAATGTGGAAATTAAAAATGAGGGTGGTCTATAATCGTTATCGTAAGCGCCGAGGTGGCCGAGTGGCTCGAGTAGTTGCCTGCGACACATAGATCGCAAGTTCGCTTTTTATATCTTTATCGTCAATCAAGCATAAGGTATCTTTCTTTACTCATTCTTATCCATCCATCTGACTAAAAATATCTTGGGCGAAAAGAGCCTGTGTACGAGACTTTATTTTCATATTAAGGTGGCACTTAAGCAGCAACAATAAAGCGGTTACCGCTTGCCTAAACATGTTCGTCACACCAGAGGAATCGCTTGCGTTTGTTTCTGTGACTGCAGGAATCATACACACCCTTCTTGGAGAATTCCATGACATACTACGTCATACACCCCAATGGGGCTCTAATGTTGCCTTCTTTATGGCAATGTTTCGAGCAATTGAATGGGTTAGTGAAGTGGTAGTTATAGGAAGTATTAGATTAGATAATTGGTGTTGTAAAATGTAATATAATTACATATAATGTAATAAGGAAAGGGGTCGAAAGGTGATAATTGTAGCCTAATTTAACTCCGAGTAAGCGTTCAGTTCCGGTTATGAGGGGTTAAGTTTTACCATCCCTCTATTGAGCATGCTGTATATGTATGTATACCTATATAGATATGTGATTATTTCATTGTATTAGGAAACTTTAGATTGATCATTTCCGTTTCCTTCTTTCCTTGGGACTTTCTTGTTTGTACATAAAGTCGGCGGGCAAACATCGGCAAGTTATCTTACTTATTCTTACAAGCTGGCAAACAAACGTACTCCTGATGCTTAGCGGTTACCAGCAGCATAAGGGTATATATTCTATTAATATATATCTATTATATTGAAGGCTTTTTCAATATCTTGTAAATCAGTCTCTCATCGTAACCTTACTGTACTGTATGACATCCTTACTAATATTATAAATGTGAATGTAAGTTTGTTTGTTACGCTTTCACGTCAAAACTACTTAACCAATCATCATGACACTTTGTACACATATTCTTGGAGGTATTAGAAGTAACATAGGATACTTTTAATAGTTTTTTTTTACCAAAGATAAAAAAGTCACGCCGACGACGTCGCGTGTACAGCTAGTTCTAGATAAAAATAATATTGGGAAACCGAAAAAATCCTAAACCGCGCTGCTTGATTCCCACTATTAACTCAACATTGGGGGATCATGTGTAGGGTATCTAACATTATAAAGTGGCAGTTTGTTTGATCGCACTCGGGAAATAAGCCGAATTGAAAAAAAAATACCCGTTTGTTGTAGAAGGCTACAGTTCCAAGAGAGCGGAGAGGAAATCATACAAATATATGAATTTTGCCCGGGTTGGCCTGCGGGGCATAGCTAGTGAATAATGAATTCAATTGTTTATGGATCAATAAAAACAAAAGTCAACGACCCTCGTTTCTAAAGCGTTAAATTACGATCGTTCCAAACCGTTAACTTTTCACTAATTGATTGAAGACTAATAGCATTACATTAACTACATGCACAAAGGTATTGTTATAATATGAAGGATTTTATTATATGCCTGTTAACCATGAAAGTGATAAACAAATTGTCGTTGGCATCGCCGGTAGGATCGCCGATGTAATAGTAGGTAGTAAATGAAATATTTACATTCCCATTAGATCATTTCGAAAATACAAATCGTTAATCAAGTCTTTCAAAAACAATGGTTATCAAGAAGGTCAATACACAGATTCATAAGTTTCATAGATATTATAGATAGATTCTATGACATTAAATACTTCTTTGAAGTCTTGTTAGTATTCAGCAAGAACCTATAACTTGTAATTTGCCATAAAGGCGAGCATATTTGTCGTAATCTAACTTCAATCTTGTATAATTAGAACCGAATAGTTAAATAACCTGCCAAATACCTCAGTCCTTTCCGAATATTTAATTGACTTAAACTTCAATAAGTACTAGATAAAATTCTAGTTAAGGCTCAGGTGGGTGACATACCTGGTAATTAATAGTAATAAAGCATTAAATAATCAAATTGGCTGGCTTGAATGGTTTATCAAGGCCACAGCGCTATTAGGATCGGCTTTAGTTAAAATATTTCCCAAAAGGTAAAATTTTGGTCGCAACCTTACGTATGAGGTCGAGTTAGTTCTTCATGTCTTCCTACTAAAGTCCCCGGTAATACATCTCGTATTAACACACCCTCTTTTTGCTAGATATAGGCATTTAGTTGCTACCGTGACAGATGGCCATCGCCGTATCTCAAGCATTATACATACGTCTTTGAATTTCTTTTCAAACGTTTTCAGGTTTCCTCTCGATGTTTTCCTTCACCGTAAAGCTCGTTTTATTAATCGTAAGTATCAGTGGGAGTTAGTTGATGAAATACGTATATAGGGCAACGCTAAAATTTCTACGTTTAGGTCTCTTAAATTATGCTCATGTATGCAGGTTTTCCCACGGTAAAGTTCTTGTTGAGAAGGTCCCATATCGATTTTGTTTTCGGTAGATATCAAAGGTGGAATTTTCGCTCAATTAATTAGCATAAAAAAGTTCTTCTATCATCGTTGGAAAGTAAAGTGGCGTCACCCGTCTTATGCATAACTTATCTCATTTAAAGACAGTACTTAAATTACGTCAGACTCGATTACTTTTGCTTTTAAAATCGAATTTAATGTCGATTTCAACATATTTGCCATAGATGCCAATCGAATGTCTTTAATAATGAAAGCGTTGGACTATTCACATGTTAATTTGTGATTATCGAGGTCAATCTGCTGATTGATTTGCTCTATGGTAACTTATCACACACCTTAGGTTAGATTAATACGTAACAATCTTGTCAAAGAGCTTAGATAATAACTATTGTGTTTACCAGTAAACTTAAACTCAATTATAAAAGCAAATTTAATGTATCCACACACAGCGGTTTTAACGTTCTAACTTAGTTAGCTTAGCTTCTTAGTTCTAGCGTTATTACGTACCTACATGGTACGAAATTAATTACGTGTATGCGAACACATGCGAAAGAAATTTAACGCGCAACGAATGCCTACCACGAAAGTTTTTGGGGATGTTTGAATGTTAGTTACTCAATCACGCTAGAACAGGTGTAGTCAATTTGGTACAGTAACTGGGTTTACACATAGGATATATATATTGCAGAAAGAAAATCTCGAAGTCTCATTCTGCATCATTACCTACATTATATAACATTCAAGACTAAGTTACGAATAATCGAATTAATTTCATAAATAAACGTAAATTCATTGGGAATCGATCCATCAGGGGGCCTTTAGTATCGATCTTTCCATTCAGCTATAAGACTAATAAAGTGTTATATAAAAATGTCCGGATGTCATTAGCCTTATATGGTCACACGCTCCTAAACGACCATCCAATGTAGGACTGTATAATTGTATACCTACATGTGTGTATTTAGACCCGTTTTCGTAATTAAGCACATTTTCTTCATGTACTTGTATTAATTTTCCTCACTTAAGGCGCACGCAAGGTATCTAGTCCGCAGCCACTGTTGGTATTTAGGGGAACAAGAGTACGCACTTAGTGTGAGGTGTCGTAGCATGCTTGCGACGAGAGTTTCTAATTATGCTTCTAGGTACAGAGGTACGTCTATTTAAATCTGTAGGCAAAGTTGTGAACTTAACATACTTTTACCGTAGCCTTGCAAGCAGCACTGCAGAAATCCTTCCTGCGATCCGATCTTACGAAGGGCGGACCTTTGCAAGCATTTTAAGGAAATACGACCTAGAAGCAATGACATTTGGCTGCCAGTCAGGGTATACACGCACGAGCTTTACGGTGAAGGAAAATATATAGAAGCTACCTCTACATATCTCGAAGATAAACTTCAAAAACTATACGTAAGTGCGGCTGGAAGTCGAAGTGCGTCTCCAGAGAGAATGGAAGAGTCCGAATAAATAATTTCTCTTTTCTCAACCTTCTACCACCTCTGTCGGCTCTTTAATCCTTATGTAAGGTCATGAATGACTAAGGTTATTAACATTTATATACACTTAAATTTACATTTTCTAAAATGCTCCATTGCAGACATTCTTCACTCTACGGTAATGTATGTTCTAATTCCATACGAGTTTTTACGATAATATATGTATGATAGAAAAAATACGATCACTAATGAACACAAACATAAGGCCATTATTAGATAAACTGGTTCCAATTGATCGATTCCGTAATAAAAAAGGCAAAAATAATATAGGATCTCTTGCTGTAATTGTCGAGTGGTTCGAGTAGTTGCCTGCAACCCAAAGACTAAGTTCAAATCCCGACTGTGTATGGAATTGGAACATACATTACCATAGAGTGAAGAATGTCTGCAATCGAGCATTTTAGAAGAAGTTAATTTAAGTGTGTATAAATGTTCAGTCTATATCCTTAGTCATTCATGACCTTACACAAGGGTTAAAGAGCCGACAGAGGTGGAAGAAGGTTAAGAAAAGAGAAATTATTAGCTTATCTGAAGTTTTTTTAAACTTCAGCTAACTGATCGCAGCACGAGCTTTATGGTGTAGGAAATCATCAAGAGAAATCCTGGGGGAATCCTAGGTAAAGACATTAATAAGTCGTGTTACTTATAGTCATGACAAATGGCGACGAACTTCCATCCCTCATCTAGGCCCTTAATTATATCGTCGACGAAAGAGTGTTACATTATGTCTCTGCCTACCCCTTCCTGGACTTTTATGAGAACGCGTGAAGGTATATTATTACGTTTTTTTGTTTTATACCTGATGGGAAATTGTTTACGTAGCCTATTTACGCTCACGATACTGAAGTACAATAATTTGCGCGTTGCCACTGTGTTCAGAGAGTTATACTGCGTTGGCAGCACCAAGGAGCTCATTATCGGAAACCTTATTCATTGTGTAGGAACATAACACAAAAAATAGTGTTATTTGGCTACGGAATTCTATAAGGTGGAGGTCCTGCCACAATCGGGCAGCTCCAAATTCGGACTTATGCCCTACCTCTCTTAAGATTATCGTATTGAATTTCCTAAAAATATACATAATATATCCTCACGCCTTCCCACAAGGGTCCCCGAAGGGGTAGGCAGAGGTGTATAGGTAATACCCACACACCCACTTTCCGCCAGAGGTACATTAGGTGCTAACGTGACAGATGGCGAGTCCATCGCCGTTACTCAAGCACTACTATACATACGCCTTTGAATTTCTTCCCAGATGTATGCAGGTTTCCTCTCGATGTTTTCCTTCACCGTAAAGCTCGTGGTGTGACTAATCACTGTACTTAAGTTCAGAAAAACTCATTGGTACAGTCGGGATTCGAACTTGCGATCTTTGTGTCGCACCCGTGGTGGCCGAGTGGTTCGAGCAGTATTAAGTATAATAGGTAAATAAGGAGAAAAGTAATTTGAAGAGGTTAACGAATATGCGATATTGTTAAAAGGTAAGTAGAATGTTAAGTAAAGTGTCACGCATAAAACTGTGTGTCATCGGTGAAAGTGTAGCGTGCACCATCTTCGTGCCACCAGTCAAGTGGCGTGTGCAATTAAATAATCGACACTGGTTCCTGAGACCTGCCGGCGACGACACCGAAATGCAAATAATTAGTATACACTTGTGTATAACTTAAAACGTATAATATCAGGATCATAATCTTTATGTGGTCCAATTTAATCAAGTTCGGAAAAACTCATTGGTCAGTCGGGATTCGAACATGCAATCTTTGTGTTGGAGGCGACTCCAACCACTCGGCCACCACGGCCAGTACGAGCGCTTTCTGGAAATCTGAATTACCACAGTAATCTGGACTGGACTACCCAAGGGTATAAATATTATTGATCTGGTTGCAAACTGTCCATAAAGTATGATAAACTCGGAGTAGTACCTAGAACTTTCAAAATCATATTCGGAGCCTAGTTTAACTAGATTCCACTAATATTAGGCATATGGAAGTTTGGAATTGGAATTAAAATAGAAGAATGGAATTGGATAACATTTGGCACAGAGAGATTATTATTAGTTGGATGAATACATAAGATACGTTTATTCCAGAAAAAAAAACATTGTTATTCAGAGCATCAGACTAGATACTTTATTTCTAATGTATTAAATCTAAGACTGGTTGATTAGGAGCGATAAATCTTTATCTCAAATTAGCGTGTTCTTATAATGGTATATGTAAGACAGAAAAATATCTTTATTTTCTATATAATTAATTTGGACTAGAAGCTAATCAATCATTTTATTTACATAGATCATAATCAGAGCTTGAATCGTTCGGCCTTGAGGCCACCACGGTAAATGTTTCCTAATTTACATGAAGTTTAATTATGTATCTACTCGATAATATTTTGGTCAGTTGCATAATTAGACAAATTTAAATTATTTCACTGAAAGAGCCCCTATGGCATAAATGACAACAATATTGTAAGCGCTTTGAATTAATAAAATGAAGTTTTTTAAGGTAAGTTAATTTATGAATGGTGACGCAATTCTAATTATATTTTGAAGGTTTTAAGTAAATAATAAATTGGTAATTTAGTATGTTTTAATTATATAAACTGTCTATTAACAAAGACGACACGTTACAGTTTTTAACACACACAGGGCCACGTAAGCGGATAAAACTTAAACTAATTAGAGTGCGTTCCATTTCTACCATATTTTAATAATAGCCGAGATATTTACAAAATGCACTCCCTTTGGGTTCAGGACCTCGGCTTAGGGCGTTGCTGATTCGATGCGAGTTAGGGAGTTGGACTGGACGGGTAGACTTACTATCAAAGCAATTGATGTTTTTTTTTCAAACTAACTTAAGGCGCTTTGCGAATCACTAAGGGAGAAGGGTATTAATGACCGGCTGATGTCCAAAAACTGGTGATTGGATTGGTGTACTCAATTTCTCAGACCGATATGCGCGGTTGCAACAAAGATTCCATGTAATCCAATGTAATATTATATCAAATTGAAACACATTCACATGACAGACTCATGAGGAAAATTAGGACTCATTAAAATAAATTTTCTGAAATTTATGTAACGAGTCGATGGAATTTCTTCCTACATATGGCTGACAAGGAAACGCGTTAAGCGGTCGGTAATGATATTAATATAAATCATTTCCTCGAAGGTACAATGTGTCTGTCGATCGTTGTTGAATCTTAAGGTACTATAGCGTAATGTGCGCGCGAGCGTAAATAAGGTATTATATACTAAGCGATAGAATCGCCCATTTGTTTGTTTCGTTATATTAGGTACCTACCTTCAGAGCGACACAATTCGATAAAGCCTCACGTGGTCGCTTACCTACCTGTAAACACAAGCTTAGGGGAGAAATACTCCGTGTATTATAAACGCCAATTGACCATAGGTAACCGCTTAACATTATATATATATAAATATGGTTGTAACGAAAAAAATATTGTATATGCCTAATGATTTGAAAAGAGTAACCATGGAGTTTCTTGCCGGTTCTTCTCCATGGAAGCGGCCTATGTGAAATAAAAAGATTTTGATTTTGATTTTGTTTGCTACCTTAAGAATAGATACATCGTTTAATGAAAAAATATTCCTTGACACCTCCAGAAGTCAGTTTCGTGCCTTTATCCAAAGTAGCGTATTCGTTATATCTTCTCAGATGGCTATACATCGTAGGTAGCGAGATGGCAATCTTAAACTTAATCTTTGAATTTTGTAAGCAATATCTGCAACATGTCACTTTACATGTAGATATGTAACGCTCGTTTTGTCATTGTATCGATCGCGTCATTATTGCCTGTCATCGCGAGGAAGTGGTTTAACATTTAAATTATGCTACAATACTTTAAATGGTAACTACATTAGAATTATTACCTACGTGAATACTTTTGGATGAATAGTTGTAACAAGTCATTAGTCCCCATGGTTTAGGCAGAGAGCAGAGCGCCAGCTCTCTGTAGACTTAATTATAGACTTTATCCACATCGGTCAGTCTCCTTCGACCGTTTTTTCCACTATAATTTGCATAATATTTTGTTTTACAATTTAATATTTCGTCAGCAGCATGTCAATTTAATCTCATTAATATTGACGTAAGCCTTCAAAGCAATTAGTTGTACAACGTGTGCATATGACACATTTGACGTTTTTATTAAAGTGGGCATGGCTATTCGTTGGCATATTTGCATCGTTGTCTCGGCTACAAAAATTAAGGATATATGTGTAAATTATCTGTTCGTAATAACTAGATATGTGCGCCGATCGGCGTGGCGCACGCCGCCGGCCGTTTTAGTCACGCCGCCGCCGCCGATTTTTTTCCGGCGTCATCGGCGTCTATAGTTTAAATAAATAATATTAATTGCAAAAAAATCGTGAAAAGTCTTAGATACAAACTTCCTGAACTTAGAAAAGATGCAGATGAAGAACAGAGACGCTTATTGACTGATATTGATGAAGCTGGAGATGTAGTTGATTTAGACGAGATCATCCCTGTCAATGAAGAATCTGAGGAATCTGATGAAAATACAAATACCTTTTCTGTAACTTCAATAAAATCGGCTACTCCAACTCGATGGCATAGCATACTCATGATGTTGGAAAGTTTATATAACAAATGCAACCTAAACCCTGTTCACAGACGCCTCGTCAGACTGAACAAATCTGATTTAAAAATTGATGACTTCGAGTGGAAACTACTGGGCGATTTAATAAAATTTTTGAAAAAATTTCGGGATGCCGTTAATATTATGAGTGCTTCAAACTCAGTCACAATCAATGTTGCACTGGTTTTTAGGTGCGAAGTGGAACAAGCATTGAAACAAACGGGGGATAACGAAGTTCTTGTAATGACCCGCATGAAGAGAAATATGCTGGCGAAATTAAATCACCGCTTTCCTATTGATAAATTGACAATTGCGGCAGCTCTTCTTGATTGCCGTTTCCAAGGAATGTCGGTAATTGACAAATACCTTGAGGAAAAAGGGGAAACGAGAGTTTCCTTTATGTCTGCATTTGTGAGAGAACACGTCAGGGAATCTGATATTTTACAAGAAACGAAGGCGAATGAGCACTGTGAGATAGTTTCTTCCGCTCTAATCACTCAACCGTCCACATTATCTTCATCAAACTTTCTTTTGGCTTTGTCTCAGAAGTATACAACTAATACTAGTATTAGTAACGATGATCCTATAGTGACCGAATGCTGAAAGTATTTTAGTGGATGTGACCCCAAGGATATGCTCGACGGAAACATACTTCGTCATTGGGTGGAAAAGAAGAATAGTTATCCTTGGCTGTTTAACTGCGTTAGGGCGATGATGAGCGTTCCCGCCACGAGCACACCAAGCGAGCGAGTTTTTTCAGTCGCAGGATTAACCATTACGGCTAAAAGGTCACGGTTAAGTTCTACTTCAGTCGACAGAATCATATTTATACATGACAACTATGACATGTGCAAGAAACAAGTACAAAAGCTAAAATAATTTGCATATGATTTGTACTTATTATTTATATTTTGCTTGTACTGTTGTACTTCCTTATTTTGTGATTCCTTTTTCTTTTTCTGTTTTTGATTGTAGCCATAAAGGTGTTTTTTGTTATTAATATTTAGATTTTATACAATTGTAATTGTTTTGTGTGATCTCAAATAAACGTGCCATAATGATGTTGATTATGTGGAAATAAATAAGAAATTTAATGGAGATTGAGGCGTATTTTACTCATTTTCTCCATCCACGCCGATTACGCCGATGACGCCGCCGCCGCCGGCAAATTAGATGCCATACGCCGCCGCCGGTCAAATGAGCATCGGCGCACATGTCTAGTAATAACTAGAATGGTTTGTATTGATATTATATTTTTCGTTACGTAGGGATATATATCTTGACGCCTTTCTTCCCTGAAGCCGTATAACTAAATATAATAAAAACGTAATATTATAGGTGTACCACTGTCTTCATTATCACTATATTTAACCTATGTGCATCCACTGCTGGGTATACGGGCTTCTCCGGTGCTACGCCAGCTTTCTGTCGCGAGCTAGTCTTCATCTCAGTTTCCCAACCGCCTGTGATTTGTCGTCGACCCAACAGGCGAGCGAACCCTCGTAGAATTGATCTTAGTTTAAAAAAAACTGATATGAACGCCTAGAACCTGCAATGTTCCACGGTTCTCATAATCTCAGTATATTATGATAATAGCCAAACATTATTATCATTCTGAGATGGGAACGTCAAGTGTGCTCGAATCCGGTGGCATGTATGATGAGACTGTCGAATGTGGTTTTAGCCAAAGAACTCGGCAAACATTAAATATACATACATATCATCACACCGAGTCCCTCTGTAGGCGAAAGAATGGAACGCGAGTTCTTGCTAGACTTACAGAACTCTTTGGCTACTAATGAACTCACTCACGCCTTCCCACACCCCGGAGGTGTAGGCAAAGGTGTATAGGTAGTACCCACACACCCACTTTTCGCTAGAGATATATTTTCAATTTGACAGATGGCGAGTCCATCGCCGGTACTCAAGCATGACTATACATGTGCCTTTGAACTGCCTTCTCAAATGAATGCAGGTTTCCTCTCGATGTTTTCCTTTACCGTAAAGGTCGTGGTGTGTCTAATCACTGTACTTAAAGTTCGAAAAATATATCTTTGTGTTGCAGGCAACTGCTCGAACCACTCGGCCACCACGGCTGATACATATCAATGAATTATTTTATGTTTTAAGATACCATTGCAATAATCTATAATCGGATATTAGGATACGACTACTCTCGTCGTATCCCAAAATCTACTAATGATATGATTTTAGCATTATAATTAAATCTTAATTAATGTTCGACTTTTAAATGAGCGTTTTAAAGTGAATTATTGCGTTGATTTGTAGTTTTGATTCAGAAGGACCCCCTAGTGGTTATAATAACTTAGTGAAAGCTTTGCTACCTGAGTTTTCTAGAGGCAATTTACGATAGTGCGATGCTATAAAATAGTTAACGTGCTTTCGCGACATTCCAATGCCCTGCCTAGCCTACATATGATTTAACTGGTCGAGATAAATAAGCAGGACTATTAAAAAATATGTTTCTTAATTATTATAACAATTTTCACGATAGAGGATAACAATATTTAAGAGGTCTAGATAGAATTACCGCCCTACTCTGTGTGCTTAGCCCGTGAAGAACTTGAGTTCACGATAAATGTATTTCCTCAACACCACCACAATATCCTCACGCCTTCCGCAACGGCCAAGGGTTATTATTTTTCATATTCAATCAAGATTATTGACCGGCTTTTTAATACTCGTGTTCGCCGGTGTCTTATCAAAGAGATCCGCACCTATTAAAACTATAATTTGCCTTCAGTCCATAGATATGCATAGAGATTGCCATATCTATAGTGTTACATAGATATTGCTCATTAACAGGCAAATAGACGATCGGATCATTACCCCATCCGCTTCGCTTGTAAGCCTTCCGTATGATAGATTAGATATCTTGTAGGTCATCGCCACTTCTGAAAGAGTTATACTAACATTGTATTTGTAAAATAAAGAAATATGTGTACGCACATTATAACTCTCACTTTAAGCATACATACATACATACATATCATCACGCCAAGTCCTTAACTGGGTAGGCACAGAGAATAGAGCGCCATTTCTCTCAAGACTTGTATTCAATAAGCTTCTTCGTCCCTCCTCCAGGACGCCCGACAAAAACATACCAACACTACACAAAACCGACCACTGTTCCGTCCTCGCCGGCGAGGCTCGACGCGAATAAGCCGTAATGTTCCCACCCGACCTCCGCCGCAAACGCCGGCTCGCGCCGAGCCAGACGCGCAAATCCCGCCCCCAAATAATATTTAAGTAAAACTACCAGTCGGCTGGACTGGTAGTTATAAAGCACCTACATATGTTTAAAAAAATTCATAGACAGACATTTTATGTATGTAAGTATATAATTGACGTGCTAGAGAATTGGCGACAGGCTCGTTGTCGGTCACGTTGGCACCTCAATTTATCTGCGGGGAAAAATGGATGCTAATGCACCTCGGCCTATCACTTAGGACACATTGTTTTGTCCTACAGCTAGATTACACAAAACTAGGAACTCATTTGTCGGGCAAGGTATACGTTTTTTTAATAAGCTACCTCGGAAAATAATTGAATTACCTTTTGTAGAATTTAAAGCTGTCGTTAAAAGTAAATTAATTCAAAAGGCTTATTATAAAACATCAGATTATTTTAATGATAGCCATGCATGGCAATGAATTGCTCCTCTTGTACAGAGTTTATATATGTAACTACCCCTACGTAAAAGGGAACAAATGTTAAAAAAGCAAACCGGGGAGTTTGTTTCGCCGTTTCTTCGCCTGGCAGGTATTTTTTCTTGGAAACGGTGGTAACTTTAGTCTATATTAAACGTGACGTTCAATAAGTGTTCCCTGTGTCCCTTATGTTGAATAAAATATTTTGATTTTGATTTTTTTGATTTTGATTGTATGGTCATTAGAATACATATAATCTCGATCTAAGGTCATAAGGTATGCATATGGCTTTTAGATGTAAGTACATATTATTGGCTGTAATAAAATAAATAAATAAATAAGCTACATTAATAATCACATTTAAATCCAAACTTACACATTATTAATATGAGCATGGTACCTACTTACTAAGGTCACCAAACCGGTAGGCATTTAGGAAGAAAATTCAGTCATTCGTTTCTATGTTACTAGTTAAGCCAATAATGCCACTAGCTTACGGCATCTCGGGTTTTAAATGTAACTAGGCTTTTTATAATTATTTTCTCGACGAATCTTTGCTATTGTCATTTCCCCGCCAATACAGACGCGGGGCGCTGCAAGTATTACATAAATGTTAACGTAGAAAAGGAATTTTCGTAATAATTAAGCGTATGTAACAAATAAATAATCGGCGCGGAAGTGTCGGAGGCACAAAATGCAAATTAATGCTAAAAACCCATAATATGAACTAGCAATAAAATGTGAATAAAATGCGATAGATAAATTTCTGTTAGCGTTTGGCGTTTGGTCTATAGACACGAGCCGTGTTGCCACTGGAATAGTAATTATATCGTATATTAACTCCTTGTCGCTAATCTTATGTAATATATTATTTAAAAAGTTGTTTATATTTATTACCAAATGATCATGCTCACATTATTTAAATTGTACGCCATAATTCTTTATTAAAATCTGTGCCGAAATCATCTTGGTATTTAAAACTTGAATAATACTTAAATGATGATGACTCTTCAGATCCTTATGGGGTTAACAATAACGGTCAAGTTCAATAAAAACAATGACTGAATATGAAAGCTGATTCATACGTTTATGTTATCATTCAATGTAAGCGTGAAAGAAAGGCCTCTTTAAACAAACATTTTGTATTAACATATATTTTTGTAGTGAAAGTTATCGAAATACATGTTATATACAAGCGGTTTTACCTGGATATACCTCGACAGACCTGGATAACTGTAGAGACCTACTATCAAGAACTGCTCTTTCAGCAAAATTATGGTGCTTGTTGGGAATCAAATTCTTACATATTTAATATGGCGGCCTACCCCGTTAGGGACTCGGCGTGATAATATATATATGGATGTATACTTAATAGAAAAAGGATGGTGGGCTTCTAGACCTAATTCAATCATCATCATCATATCATTACACTGAGTCCCTAACGGGGCAGGCAGAGAATATAGTGCGCCAGTTCTCTCTTGACTTACATACCTCTTTCGCTTCGTCCACATTCATCAATCTCTTCATACATGCTCGTCGGTTTCGAGTACTCTCGACGTTGCCGTCCTTGAGTGTCCGATCGATTTTATGCAGGTAGTTGAAACGTGGTCTTCCTCTGCCTCTTCTTGCATCCTCCATTCTTTTCTCTCTCCATTCTCTCCATTTTTCATATGAGCATTAACGCTCCCGAAATAGTCTTGACGATTTGTATCTTAGCTACTCAACGGCCGGTCCAATACAGTTTAATGGTTTCTGGTAAATCACTCAAGCGGTTTGTTCAGACTAGTCGTCACGGTCGTTATTCCTCTTTTGGTTTTGTTTTAGCCCTCCCATCTGTCCTCATAACGAAAAAGCCACATCTTTATTTATCTTCCATTTATTTATAGCTGATGGTAAAATAAGATGCGGAAGACGATTGGCTCACGGGAACTTTGAAGTCATCGGAGGATTAATGATAAGCCACGGGATCGCTTAGCAATTTTTAGTTTCTTCTGTAAGGGCGATTGGGTTAATGGCTTGTAAAATATTGCCATAGTAAAATTTAATATCCCTTTAGTAAGTAGCTATCTATACGGACTTTCTCTTTAGTATGTATTTTTATGTGCCTTCTTAGATTACAGTTGAATCTCTACTATTATGATTTAAATGTCCTAAATACACTCTCCTATTAACCCGACAGTTTTGTATACTTTGTATATTTTTTTATACCACAAGGTTGGCAAAAAAGCATGCGGTCCGCCTGATGGTAAGCGGAGACCGCTGCTTATGGACGCTTGCAACACCAGGGGTAGAGCTCGCGCGCTGCCGCAGGAATCTTTTCACACTCTTGAAGAGTTCCAGGTTGTAGTTTGTAGGGAAAACCTAATTTTTTCATCTATTTGATTAGACTAGATATTACTAGGCGGTTTCACCCGCGTTCGAAGTTTGATTATCATCTTACTCGGGTAAAAAAACATTATGATAAAAATCTATATTCATCTTCATCTCGCCATCTGTCACGTTGGCACCTAATATACCTCTGGCGGAAAGTGGGTGTGTGGGTATTACCTATACACCTCTGCCTACCCCTTCAGTTAAATGGGCTATTTAATGCAAAAAAAAATTTTTCAAATCGAGTTGATAGTTCGAGGGATTAGCGCATTCAAGCAATCAAATAAACAAACTTTGCCTCTTGATTATATTAGTATATATCTCATGTTTAATTATTTGCAAGGACATTACTCTTGCCAACAATTAACCGAAGTACCTAATTGAGAACTATCACCTCGTACATGAAATGAACATTAGCACTACGTGTTTCCTCCGTAAACTGCAGCTCAGCCTATTTGTATGCGCTGCATAGCTCGATAGTGCGGGGTGGCCTTGTTTAGGTTTCAGTTGATTTCATTTGGGCCTGCTGTGACCTCATATTGTACTTCTATTGGATCAACAGGATCTAATGGGATCGATTTCTTTTACCAATTGCATTTATAAAGGGGCTTATGTAGGGATCGTTGCGTTAAGCAACACGGCATTTTTTTTTCTTTACACCACGTCGATCATGACGCTTCACACATACCTCATTTGCCAAATTGTGATGAGTAATTGGAAGTTATGAGGGAACAGATGAACATACATACATATGTATGTACACACAGATCAAATACAACTCTCTGATGTATTCGGGTAAAAATTTATAATACCCTGTGTTCGTTATCACTCCACAATGTACATATGTATGAATAACGTTGACTGGTTTCCATATTTCTCGTTGACAAGCTCTCCTAGGTTTAGAATTATTTCGAATTTGTCAAAAATAAAAAAATCTTCTTTACTAATCGTTTACAAAATGTTAAGGTAACTAACTTTCATCGCGTACCATGGTCAAGTTCCCGAGTAATTTATGTCATTGTCAATAGCCGACCATTACTATAATAGCCAGTCGAAACACCCGCCACGCCTTATGTGGATATCTGGGCTGTGTTGTGAGAATTATATGAATGAACGCTTTGTTATAAATGTCTCTATTAGTCTACATAGAGAAATTGTTTCATATTTGTATAAATTGTTATGAGAGTTGACGGCCCGTTAGCTTGGTTTGTGGTCCCGTACACGAAGCTATATGTTACGGGCTTAGTGCTCGCTGGTAGCAAATATTTATGTGAAGAATACTAACATGTCTACAAGTAATTTACCTATCAATACATATATATATATATATAGTTATCTATTGGCCACAGTACACGCTTTGTGTAAAATTCTTCCAGGGAAAAGGCAATCGTGCATAGTTCTTTTAACAAGTTAAACTATGCTTGATCTTTATACTACAAATAACTTTTGTTCTGGAAAATACCAATTCAGCAGTATGTATTTAAGGAATCTTTCATAAGCGACGAATGTCGCAGGATTCTCTTATTCCTAAAGATGTAAACAAGTTCAATAAGGTTAGATTTCGGTTCGAAATAATCGAGTTACATATCGATTGTGGGATGGCTATAGTGAAAGTTAATCGGTAATCATGTTAGTTGGATCTAGATAGTTGGCGCACGCTTCCTTGCATGAACATGGTTGATAAGCGCTTGTTTCCCTAAAGGTTATTTATATTATTATTATGTATTCAATACTTATATGAAATTGCAAATGAAGAAAAAAAGGATTTTATTGAGAAAGGAAAGGTTACATCCAACGTTGAGCAATAATAGGATGATTATCAAATCTCTTGATTTTAGTTGGTATTTTCTCTATAAGATTAATGTGTGTAAACATTCTTACCGGGCGTTTGGGATTAATACAAGAAGAAATTGTCTAATGCCTCAACTAACGCCGCGAGCAGTTTAACATTGAACTGGAGTTTTAGCATATGCTAATACATCATTCGTGCGAAAGGGACAGATGTATATGACGTCTATACATCTGTCCCTTTCGTATTCTTGAATTATCATAGCTATAACACCACTCGGCGAGGCATGTAATGAAGTTAGTAACTTTTCATACGCGAAACTATTTAGATAAGTAACATGCTGTTTCCGGTTGTGTTGTAATTTGGTTATCATTTTGTATATTACATATATTAATGATTGAGTGAGATTTAATTTTTCTTTATAATGGTATAATAAAAGATAGATTTGGTTAAAGAAAAGTTATGTAGTAAGTTAATGCATGTGTTTTTTTTAATACTAAATTACCTTACTTTACGACTTCCCACAATGGTCTCCTTAGGAATAACCAGCGGTGTGTAATAAATCATCTCTCTATGCCGGAGACATATTTAATTCCCAAAGTGACAGATGGCGAAACTATGCCCGTTATTCAAGCACGACTATATATGCAATGCGCAAGAGTTTGGACGAAGAGGCAGTACTCTGCTACTTCTTTCACAAGTTCAGGACGTATCAAAACGATCGGACACCCAAGGATGTTAACGTCAACAGTGCCTACCCAAAACTGGCGATCATGTATGAAGAGGCTGATGAATGTGAATGACGCGAAAGAGTACTTCTAGAATGAACTGGTGCTCTAATCTGTATTATTTCCAATATCATTAACTTTTCCGTTCACCTTTATGATCAATATTTTATCTTTTTTTCAATGGCCCAGTTTTTTACACATGCTATTACTGAAAACATTTTATAAATCATTTTTCAGACAGACACAAAAAGTAGGTATCTACTTTCTATTCTCTACATTAAATTTGTGGACTAAATACTTGGAATAAATAAATGTATATTTGTTCAGCAATTTTTGTAGATTTATGTATACCTATAAGCTCGTGTAGGTATTATTCGCTACTGTGAATATCGAATTCGATATCATCTTGTCCGAAATATGACGATGTAGTGGTGTCGAGTGTTCGAGTAGTTTAAGTTCAAATCCCGACTGTACCAATGAGTTTTTCTGAACAGAGCTTAACGGTGAAGGAAACATCGAGAGGAAACCTGCATACGTTTGACAAGTAATTCAAAGACGTACGTATAATCAAGCTTAAGAAACAGCAATGGACTCGCCGTCTATCACATTGGCACAAAAATAAATCTACGGTGGAAGGTAGGTGCAGTTACTGCACATATTATCCTTTCGAGGACCCTTGTTAAAATGCGCGATATTATTATATTCGGTATTAACAGAATATTCAAAATTTTGGAACACCATCGTAGCGCCACCTATTCAATCCAATTTCTATTTAAAACTATCTTGAGACTCACGCCAACGCGATATGAAGATGTCGTAGGTATATCAGAAACTACTCGTATTTATGGTAAAAGACATTTATTTGGAGACATTAGTACAATTTTCATGCCGGGTATAGCCTCTCAAACTACGTATGCATTGCATAGAATCGCCCTTCAGAATGAACAAAGGCAGTACATAATCTCGTGAAGATCATTGATAAAACCTCATTGGTGAAGATCCAGGTAGTCGTACACCGTAACGTAAAAAAAACGTAACGTTAAGGAACAGGTGGGAAAAGCCACGAGCTCGGTTAATCTATACTTAATATTATAAAACTGAAGAGTTTGTTTGTTTGTTTGAACGCGCTAATCTCAGGAACTACTGGTTGGAATTGAAAAAAATATTTTAACATCACGCTACGACCAATAGGAGCGAAGCATAAATGAATAATGTTGCCAGAACGGGAAAAAATATTCCTTTTTGATAGCTTCTGTTGCGTACGCTGCGTAAACTGTTTGAGTTACGAAAATATAATGTATGAGGGAATTGTTCCTCTTTAAAAGTTCAAAAAAAAGTCCGCGACAGCATATGTCTATCTTTTAAGATTGACTCACTATAACCTTTTATGGCAATCAAGTCCACGATGGGCTCCTGAACTACTTAACCGATTTCAATCAAATTTGCACACCGTGTGCAGTTTGATCCAACTTAAAAGAAATCTCTAATAAATCGCTGATACTATAACACAAGGTCGACGATCAGCAAATTAGTGTAAAGATATCGAGATAAATAACTTACTAACTCTCATATCATAATTTCCATTTGAGATATAATTTAAATACACGTATATTAAAAACACCAAGGATATTGAACTAGGTCAACTGCTAAAAGCATTTTTGGGTAACTTAAGTGGCTGTTACAATAACTTAATGTGTACTCGTGTCATTGTCGAGAACAAGGCAGGAAATAAATCTCTTTCCATTGATTGGTGGGAAACGCAATCTTCTGGGAGCGGAAGGTCGAAGTGGTAGGTACGATGTTTTGGTTCGGCGCAAGTTACAAGATTACCGATGTTATTAATTAATATTTAATAATAATATGTAGACTGATGAATGTGGACGAAGCGAATGAGGTGATAAGTTTAGAGAAAACTGGCGCCCTATACTCTGCGTACCCCGTTAGGGACTCGGCGTGATGTTGTAATATATATCCTAATTGTAACATGTAGCGTAATGTTACCCTAGCCTAGTTTGAAAAAAGTTTAATTCTCGTTTTTCACTACTTTCTAAACTTATATTATTACTTAGTTACTGTTTTCTTCTGTAAAGCTATAAGTATATAGATACTAATTAGTTGTCGTTAAACTAATTGATGTTAAAATAAATTTAACAATTAAATTTAAAAATAAAACAGCCGTGGTGGCCGAGTGGTTCGAGCAGTTGCCTGCGATGCAAAGGTCGCAAGTTCGAATCCCGACTGTACCAATGAGTTTTTCTGAACTTAAGTACAGTGATTAGTCACACCACGAGCTTTACGGTGAAGGAAAACATCGAGAGGAAACCTGCATACGTCTGAGAAGAAATTCAAAGGCGTATGTATAGTCGTGCTTGAGTAACGGCGATGGACTCGCCATCTGTCACGTTGGCACCTAATATACCTCTGGCGGAAAGTGGGTGTGTGGGTATTACCTATACACCTCTGCCCACCCCTTCGGGGACCCTTGTGGGAAGGCGTGAGGATATTATTATTATATTTTATTATAAAATAAATTTAAGTTAAACCAAATGTTTTTCGTTCATATTAAGCTGCGGTGGCCGAGTGGTTCGAGATAACAAAGATCGTAGCTTTGACCTCCGGCGGTCCGCACCAATGAGTTTTTTTTACATAGTAACGTAATCTATCACCCAAAGAGGTTTGCGATGAAAACATCGTGTGCAAATCAGCATACGTTTATGAAGAAATCCTAAGATGTATGGTCGTAAGACATGCTTAAGAAACGGAGACGGACTCGCCATTTGTCACGTTAGCCCCGGCAAATATATGTCCTAAAATATATGTTACATTTACCAACACTCACTGTGACATTCAGGCTTCATTAATTTTCATCAGTTTCTCCATACATGCTGCCTCGAGTACTACATATTGACATTTTCATCCTATAGAGTTCGATCGATTTGATTGAGATAAAAAAAAATCTCTTTATTCAAGCAGTTTTGTCACACAGCGACTATGCCACTCCGTGAAGTCACCTGAATGTAAAAATGATTAAATTTTACGCTTGTTCAATAAACCTCTAATTTATCCAAACTGGGGTTCGCCAGGATACTGTTACCGACACGTTACAGACCCATGTCTTGGCTACATGCAATAACAGAAGAGCTGACAGTCAAAAGAACTGACTGATTTTGATAGTTGGAACGTGGTCTTCCTCTGCCTAGTTTTTATTATATTATTATTTTGACCACAACAGTAAAGAAGGCTGATACTATAGAAGATATAATAATAATAATATATCCTCACGCCTTCCCACAAGGGTCCCCGAAGGGGTAGGCAGAGGTGTATAGGTAATACCCACACACCCACTTTCCGCCAGAGGTATATTAGGTGCCAACGTGACAGATGGCGAGTCCATCGCCGTTACTCAGGCACGACTATACATACGCCTTTGAATTTCTTCTCAGACGTATGTAGGTTTCCTCTAGATGTTTTCCTTCACCGTAAAGCTCGTGGTGTGACTAATCACTGTTCTTAAGTTCAGAAAAACTCATTGGTACAGTCGGGATTCGAACTTGCGACCTTTGCGTCGCAGGCAACTGCTCGAACCACTCGGCCACCACGGCTCTATAAAAGATATAGATCTCACGACTATAGAAGATATTCTTTAAAATGTGGGCACACACAGCACCACATCGAGTCGTCGAGTTCCTGGAAACATTAACCAAGTAACCCACTGAGATTTTGCGCAGATTTTTAAGAGTTTTAAAGCGTGTTTTCCTCGTCTTTTCACTGTCATGAAATGTGACCATGATTCTTATCGTCAGGTGACGCGAGAGCGTGTTATCATGCTGTATCTTGATTGAAAGTCTCTCTGTCTTTGTTATCTCCAATGTTTATAATAACATCGCTTTATTTGGCCAGAGGTCGTACAATGTTTTAAGTGGCTCCAAATGCCATTTGGATACCATGCTTTTTATATGTATTGATATACTCGTACGTTTATAATAATTAAGTAGTTACGCCAGAGTCGCGGTGGACGAGTAGTTCCAATATACATATATCTCTGCTATAGAACCTTCTGGGAAAGCCTTAACATATGTGAAGTGTTATATTAATTTATCTATTTTGTATATATCTTCTCGATATTGTGATGTGCACTTCGGAAGTGCATTATTGAATTTCTTCTTAATCTTAATCAGGTTATCTCTCATTGTTTTCTTTCACGGGATTCGAACCAGCGATCTTTGTCCTGAAGGTGACTACGAGAACCACCCAGCCACTACAGCTCTTAATTTATCTATTTTATATACATTTATCTTAACACTGGCTGGAATTGCTTCTCTTTTCCTGCCAAATCTTTTATTCAATAAATTATGTGTAGGTATCAGTTGTTATATGCTTTCTGTGTTTATTCATTGTGCGTCGTCAATTGTTTTTGACAAACGTAAGTAATATAATTTAACCTGTCCTCCTATTGTTGCAGGTAAGTGTAACGCTGTTATTAACATTCAAATAGCATCCACAAATAAAAATAGAGGCCCACCAAAGATGGCACGGTAAGAAACGATAGTGATTTTCTCTGACATGCTGTGTGTGACATAGCTACCTACTTTGCGAGGTAATTTTGATCGGGAGGCGATCGGTGCGCGCGCGCAACTTTAAGACAGTCACCTGCCGCATACATCGACCGCTGCACGCGTCTCTCTCCCGCGAAATGCCGCCGCGCTTAATCGATCGATTCAATTGAATTAACGTTTTGAGCGCCCGTTCTTTTTTTTGTTTAAATTTGAAACCGTGGAACTGTGAAGCCAGTGATTTATATGTGCGCGAGTTATATTTTTTGAGGTCCTTGGGATGTGAATTGTTTCTTTATGGTATAGTAGAATTTTGAATCAAATTGTGACCATAGAATAATAGGTATCATATATTTGTAGCTTACCCAACTACGGGGTTTACAAACACTCAAGTGTGTGAATTTTTCAACGAATGCAAATTTGTGTAAAACCGCTTCATTTTGGTGAATGTCGTGAGTTGAAAGTCACCGCCGAATATGAATTTTTAGTCCATAAATAAAGTCTACTTAAGACGTCTGCATAATTATAAAGGCATGCGGGATTTAAGACATACCCTCATTTACATAGTATTGGTATTATGTGAGCAGTCAACAATACGCCGTCGTTAAATTAATACAATACGATAATTAATACTTTTTCATGGCTCCGATTTGTTCCGTAATTGTTCCATATACTTTTAGACATATAATTAGTATTTATTTAGTTCTAGTATATCGTGGAACTTATTCAAATAACATTTGGAACGGAAAAGAAATGCTGATAAGAACCGGCTCCCATTGAACCTAAAGTTTCGCTTTAATTGTTTTTAAATAAGAAACATTTGAAACACCTTAGCATATATGGGTATTTTTTCAATTAAGTACGTGGATTCCACAACTATTCGATTCGGGATGTATAATGGCACGTTTAACTAAATATATATACAGCCTATAGACTATAGTTAAAATTACCACGAGGAACACGCTCATGAATTGTTTACTCATTAGACCAATAAGCACTGAAGACTGGCAATTCCAAAGCACCAGTCGTGTAAACGAAAGTACCTGTAACCTAAACTCACCTGTTACCTTTATTATCTTTCTTAAAGTTCGACAAAATATTCACTTTCCATTGAGATTGTGGTCCAACACAATTATTATAATGTGAAGTCAAAAGTTAACTGGCGATGTTCTTTAAATATTTTTATACCGTGACCCAAAATGTGACCGCGTAAAAATTCAAAACTCACGTTGACTCTCCGTTTTGTTAATGAATTTGTGAGTGACTCGTAGCTTTTTGTTTTGTACTTGGTAAGATTAACTTTCGAAATGTCTACTCAGTCTTCTTCGGTATAAGTAGATGAGGAGAAATCAACAAGATTATTATTTTGTTCTTCGAGACTGTCTCTCAGTCTCCTGTTAATGATGACGACAGTTTGTCGATAAACAACTGATTGCTTATTTGCTTATATCTACTTAATGGCAATGCAAATTTATATTTTTGTAGGTACCTAAGCACCTAGTTAGATCGTTGCATAGAAAATTGGCATCCCAAATTGGTTCATCTACTCGAGAAGATATCGTGTACAAAAAGTTCCATAAAGCCATCAAGTCAGCGTCGTTAAACCCATCAATTCGACTTCGTTTATTTAATATAAGTTGTGCCCCGCGATTTCGCCCGCGTAAAATTTGATTTCAGATAATAATCTACAAATATCTGTAGTTTTGCGTCGAAGAAGAAAAAACATTCATACAAACTTTCGCATTTATAAATGTGTATGAAATTCCCATACCCTAGGAAAAAATCATAGGCTTCTCACAAAATTCAGACAATATATTCATCATTAACCTTTATTCGAAAGTCGATGAAGCTGTGCGTGATATATCTTTCGGCAGACAAAAGTTAATATTAAGACATTTCTGCCGACTGTTGCCCACAAAAAAGCATCTTTTAACTCATTATATTGCACAGGATATAGAGCATTAGTGTTGTCGTCTATTTAAATATTCTGCATTAATTTGCTTAACAAGTAAGTTGTTTTAATTACCCGAGATAGTGTTTATTGCAGTTATTTTGCTTAGAGTATTCTTCGAGTTGGTACCTAGTTTCTGTTTAATTAATAAAACTACAGCAACGGTTTAAAAAATTGTGTCAGACATGAAATATGTGCATACATTTTGTATTTACCATACCGGGATAAATCTTTGATAGCGCGATTTACAAAATATAAAAAGCATATGAACTAAAACAAAAACTAGAATATGTCATTAATATACAGCTTATAAAAAACTGTGACTATCTTATAAAAAACCCTGTTCAAAACATATCGAAATATACGGGATATTTCAATATGTAAGTTGAACAGGGCTTTTTTATATTTCTAATGTTACGAAACGGTTCGTATATTCGATAACTCCGTCATTTATGCAAATGATAAGATCAGAATAACACTCGACAATCTAAACAGTGCAGTAGAAAGGCCTCATTCACCCTAACCTTTGTCAGGCATTCGGTTGCGACACGCTCCTTGCGGCGAGGCGTGCACGTGGGGTTACTTTACACGAATATACACTTACTGTCTTTTGCAGATGACACCTTGCTTGCATATCATCGTAAAATTCGAAAATGTTTGCGGACGAAAAGACTCGGTTCCTAATCAAGTTCTTGAGAGAAACAGTGTATACAGCTAACTGTAATCTATGTGGTATCTTTGTGTTTCAGGCAATTACTCAAACAACTATAAATTCTCTTACTCTATTATTATACTCTCGGTTTTTTTTATACAACAAGAGTGGCAAACAAGCATACGGCCCACATGATGGGAAACGGTTACCGTAGCCTATTTACGCTCACGATACTAAAGTATCACTTGCGCGCTGCCCCTCTGTGTTCGGAGAGTTGTAGTGTGTTGGCAGCATAATGGGTTTAATCCCTCTGCTTCCCACACAATGTAATAATCCTCCCCCTCCCCAAGGAGCTCATTACTGGAAACCTTATTCACCGCGTAGGAACACAAAACAAAAAATGGTGTTATTTGGACTACTGTACTACGGACTTCTGTAAGGTGGAGGTCCTGCCTCAGTCGGGCAGCTCCGAATTCGAACGAGAAACCCGTTATGCCCTACCTCTTAATACTCTCGATATACTCGATTATAGTATAAATACAATAATTATAATTAATTTGCAATTTTGAATAAAGGTCCAAAATTTAATTGATTGAATCGAAAAATTAACTTGGAGCTTAAATTGACTCGAATATATATTTACTCAAACGTCAACGGTCATTCGGGTAATATATTATATCCTTGACATGAAAATCAATATAATCACCACATAATTAAAAAAATAGTCCCATCACCTCATTTATATGAGCGAGATAAACTAACAAACCAGTGAATAACTAATAAACAAATGGATTAATTTCGATGCGGTTTTCACCGTCAGTTAATTAGTTTTCCAAGATTTATCTAGGTATATATATCCGCCTTAATATAACGTTTTTTTTAATATCACCTCGCGACGCTAGGACGGTTTGCTAACAAAGTACACTTAACTTACCAATAAGGCGGAATGCTTATGTGCCAACTTAATGGCGTGAAAAAAGAAATGCAAGTGTTACATTATTATTTCTATGTTTCCAGTAAACATGGCCATGCAGTGAACTGTATAGCCGCCCTTCACACTTTACTGGCCACTGCAAGTGAAATTTTCGCCACGTTTCTCGTTTATTGCCAAATGTGAGGAGTGTGATATTATGTAAGAACCACAGTAGCCATTGTGTATGTTTTTGCAACTTTCGATCAACAAAATTATTTGATTAACTCTTATTTCTTTTGTTCATTCTCTCCTTTTTGGTTAGCTTATCATACATTTTTTGAAAGAGATTTATTTGTTATCAAATTACTTCTCGAATTCGTTTGAAATTATTGTAGTCTGAAGTAGGTAGGTATACCGTCTGTACATACAATAAATATTTGGTGATCGACCTATTTTTTTTCCATCCGCAAATTCGACACTTATAAAATAATAATTTTCCGCAATTGATACATTTATTAATTAAAGCAATATTTGGTTCTTTCCATATAAAAACTGCTTTCAACATGATTTGTGTTACTGAAACACAAATTTGGGTTAACTTATTTATTTCGTAAATCGAAATATATCATTGTGCTAACTGGGCGATGTTGTCGTCATCCATATTTCGTTTCGTAGCTAGTAACTATATTTAGTTGTTTGGCCAATCAGATATATGTAAATCTCTGTGAACTAAGATAAATTTAAAATTTATTATGAAACCATACCCACCAACCCCAAGGGGACCCTGCGTGATAAGAGTTGCTACACAAGTGCAATTTTTAATTCCAAAGGAGATGGTTTAATTTCTTTCGTTTCAAGTATACTTCATGTCACTTTTGTTCACGAATAAAAATACAGCTTTATTTATGTCTACAGTATTCAAACCAACAACCTTCAGTTCCGCATACCAAAGGCTTTTAACCACTGAACTGGTGTTGCATCACAGCGATATCGATAACGATAGGCTATGTGTATATAACAACTCGTTATGCAATTATTTGCGTTGTTAATATATAGCTTTTAAATGATAATGGAGGCTTTTTTATAGATTTGGAAGTGTCTCGTTTGTGAACATAAAAGTTTTATAAGTATTTTGCATAACAATTAAGTTAATATATTTTTTTTTTATTAAGATACCGCGGTTCTACCCGCTTAAAATTTAATTATGCGCTCCCTTAGGTAATTCTAGTAGTCTGATTATGAATAGCTTATGCAAAATATATCAGATGCAAAAATATTTGTTCAAATCGGATTAGATTGAATTATTCAAATTCCAATTTCGGTAAAAACTTTTTTTTATATTGAATCAAAGGGTTCGAATAAACTGCTCTTCAAACATGAATTAATTCATAAAACGTGCATCACTTTTACACCAAGCTACTAGATAAGGCAGTTCCACATTAAACTTGATCTAGTTTTTGCATGTCACGTGTTGGCGAGCACATTCCCACTAGCACGATGGTACACTGATCTAGTGCAAGAGTAGCTTTATTACCACTCGTTTCGGGTTTGCTGACTGGTTGACTTTGAAGAGCTTTAGTTGGTGTTTTGTTTTGAGAACATGTGCTACTTTGATGGCAACTTATATGTTTTAATAATATTTTGTATTATGGTCATATCTTTATGTGGGCAAGGATCTGTTGGGGTTGGCACACTGTTTTCGCTGGATGACGAGTCAGTTTTCGTATCTCAGATAAGACAAAGGCTTTTGCATTATCAAATGTACTTAAATTTTTCGCATAATGTTTGATAAATGACCGCATAGTTCAGTACAACTTATTGGAACAACCGGTCTACAATCTTAATTTTGCAAATTACTACTTAAAAGCTATAACCCTGCGCTTGTGTATTGGTACTGGTTAAAGTGGTTGTTTATGTTGCTAATGTTTCAATACGGTATTTCTCCAAATGGACGGAATTACTGATCTGTAATATAATATACAATAATGAAATGTAATACAGTATTTGTAACGCCAGCCGCAAATCAATGTTCTCTGGCAAAATCCACCAATGGTGAAATTGATTTACGAGATCGCTTGATCACCGGTTTTGACATATAAACGTCATGGATTTTTCGTCGCTTTCTTGTTTGTGCTCAGCCAATATACGAGTGAAAATCAAAACATGACACATTATACTAGTTTCTATTTACATTTACTTTTAATGAGAAAGCATAATTACTAAACAAAACAAAGTCGCTCGTAGGCCATTACTCAATAAGAGTGTTGACAGATTGGCAGGGAACGCGCAAATATCCTTGTTGTTCAAGTGGTACGGTAACTTACCATCAGGCGAGTGTTTTAGAGAACTTATACGTGTTTTTAATTTGTCATTGCTTAATCATAGTTTCGTATTGTCTCTTATAACTGACGGGACTAACATTATGCCAATGACGTCATAGCAGTCCAGAAATCCTGTTTTATCACTATGATAATTGGCTATGAGAGAGTTACGTTACTTCATTCATTGCAGCTATTTAGCAGTGAAAGTGATTTCACACCAATTTCGTCTAAAATGGATGCACCTTTATAGCCATCAGTTGCCTAACTTTTATCATCGAATATTTTCTATTTCAATTGCGTCATATTGAATTTGAGTTTTGACAGATCTGCGATTAAGAAAACGTAATTAATCACACCATGAGCTTTACGGTAAGGAAAAACATTAAGAGGAAATTTGCATACGTTTTAGAATAAATTCATGATACCTAAAATGAACATATAATATGTACTAGAAACGCCCAGTAGAACATTTAATTGCTTTACACAAGTGATTATATGAACAATCAGAAATGTGATGCACTTACATGTATGCGTTCAGACCTAATAGCAATTAACAGTTACAAAAGAGCAGTTAACTATTCGGTTATTAATCCGGAGGTAGTCAAGAGTAAGTGCCAAAATATTTCGTATCATTAGCTACGCTCTGATACTTATATTATATGCGCAGCCTATTTAGTAGCAGTATATTTTACATACATACATTATAATCACGCCTCTTTTCCGTAGGGGTAGACAGAGTATATATATTTTAGAGTAGTGTACACGCGTGAGTCTAGGGCAGTGGCTCCCAACCTTTTATTGACCAGCGACTTTGATTCATTTTGTGTTAGTGGGTCCACGAAGTACAAGTAAAAACAGGAATGAATCCGAAAATAAACTTTATCAAAATCTCAAGCTCTCATCGCTTGCGGAATTTGAAATCGTTCGAGGACCATATTATGACCCCTACAGATCAGTGACCACGGACCATTGGGTATGGGCCGTTGGTCTAGAAGCACATTTTATATAGTTAACGTAACCCTACGCAAGTTAACCTTACGCGTGGTCCATAAGTGGATGGGACCACAAATATTATACTGAGTGAATATAACGAGATGGAGCTACTAGTGATACGAGCCTTACAGATAAATAGGGTGTCCATTTTCTAAAATTTCTTGTAACGTTCACTGTATTGGCATTTGCTGCATTTATGAATATACAAGATTTGTTCCGCGGTTTTGCCCGTGTACATGTTAATTTAATTTGCGCATCTTTCTTCTTTGCGAATTAATTGTACATATCTAGTAATCAAGCTTATAATCTATCTCTCTGCCAAATTTAATTCGATTCGAAATCGGTCCAGCTATTTCAGAGATTAGCCGGAACAAACAGACAATATGAAGAACAATATGATATTTTGGTATATGTATCTACCATGTACATGCATTTTGTAAAAAGCGGTTATTTTAGTATTACAAACAGACACTCCTATTTTATTTATTTGTATACATTCATATATAGTTAGATTTGAAGTGATGCTTCGCCCCAGGTAGTTATCTATTCAGGCGCGTTACGTCGTCTACGCAACCGGTTGTATCACGAGATAATTTTTTTCGCGTTTCATATACATTCCTGAGAAAACGAGAGTGGTTGTACAGTTATAATAATAATAATATATCCTCACGCCTTCCAACAAGGGTCCCCGAAGGGGTAGGCAGAGGTGTATAGGCAATACCCACACACCCACTTTCCGCCAGAGGTATATTAGTAGATTAGATAAATTATTATTTATATTTTCCTTCACCGTAAAGCTCGTGGTGTGCCTAATCACTGTACTTAAGTTCAGAAAAAACTCATTGGTACAGTCGGGATTCGAACTTGCGACCTTTGCGTCGCAGGCAACTGCTCGAACCACTCGGCCACCACGGCTACACGGTTGTACAGTTGATACAAGTTTTATAATTTCATGCCTCTCGGACAATGCACTCATAGAAATAATGACACTATTATAACGAAATACGCTTTCACTGCGGAATTACATCCCATTATCAGATGCACTTCTGTGAATTGCCGCTTCATCTCAGGCAATCTGTTTGAGATACGCTTATCAATGATAAAGGTTTGCTCCACTTTGAGGCGTTTTTCCTATTTTTTTATTCGCAGACACATTGAGTTCGAAATGATTCCGTATACCTTTTGCACTCAGGAAATGTTCTCATGATTTGTTAGTATCAATCTATTATTATATCTAATATAATTAATATCGTATCAATTACGAAGAGCGAAGCTTGAAGAGTTCTGCTTTCGGAACAATATACGAAGATCTTTTTAATCATAATACACACACATTTAACACAATATTTTATACATATTTCACATATAAAATAGTAGAGGAAGATCAACTGCCTGGATCAATTTGGCTAGTTAGTAGTTATCTACTAACTAGCCAAATTGATTGAATAATCAAGGGTGCGAACGTTAGCTTTTTAATTCATGATTAAGAATGATAAAGGTGGATTTAACTAAATAAGTCTACACATGCTTAGAGAACAAGAGTACTATTGTACTATCAATTGTCCTTCCCATCTTCTTATCATAAATTATGCTGAGCCGTGGTGGCCGAGTGGTTCGAGCAGTTGCCTGCGACGCAAAGGTCGCAAGTTCGAATCCCGACTGTACCAATTAGTTTTTCTAAACTTAAGTACAGTGATTAGTCACACCACGAGCTTTACGGTGAAGGAAAACATCGATAGGAAACCTGCATACGTCTGAGAAGAAATTCAAAGGCGTATGTATAGTCGTGCTTGAGTAACGGCGATGGACTCGCCATCTGTCACGTTGGCAGCTAATATACCTCTGGCGGAAAGTGGGTGTGTGGGTATTACCTATACACCTCTGCCTACCCCTTCGGGGACCCTTGTGGGAAGGCGTGAGGATATAAATTAGGACCTTCTAAAAATCCTATAAACAATATGAATAAGTTGCCGAACGATAAATGTTCTACCACTGTCAAATCTGTGTTCTTCATCGGGGAGATAAAATATTTGCGTATCAAAATATATTGCCAAATAAGATTATGTCTAACTCCAAATATGACTTTAATCACACCACAAGCGTTTCTGTGAAGGGCAACATCGTGAGGATACCTGCATACGTTTTAGAAAAAAATCAAAGACGTGTGAGAATTCGTTCGCGACGGCGATGAACTCGCCATCTATAACGTCGGCACCTATGTATAGTAATTCTGGGGCTATCGTGGGAAGGTGTAATGATAATTTATATTGTAAGATCAATGTTAGATGATGATGTTAGATACCCAATTTGATAATAAGCGTTTCGTTAACTCTTTTCATGCATTTAATTATAATTATAATCGAATCGTTTGACTTATTTGATTCCTATCGCAGTATTGCAACAGATAGTCTCCAATTAATTAACATTCAATTAGGTTACAAATAGCCATATAATATGAATTTCTTAACAGATTGTTTTAATAGGCCATTGCATAAGTCTAAGTACGTATAGTCCAGCCTAGCTCCCTAGCTCGCGAACCGATACGTTTTGTTGGCTAATTTCGAGTATGTATCTTTTTTGCTAATGTACCGCTGTGAAACATAGTTAATATCTTTCGATATAAGTCTAAAAAGCTATTCACCCCAAGAACCTCAAAAAGATTAACATTTTCGTTTGATTCCCATGTCAGCAGTGACGACGATATTGAAGATAAATATTATGTAATAAGTTGTGTGTATCGTAAGATGTGATTGTGGGATGTTGGACAAGATCGTAAACATGTGCAGCAAGGACCAAATCAACCATATTCTCGGGAAGATCAATGTGGTAAGTCACATTACTTATGGTAAATACAGTCCGTATTCGAATATGCTCAGAAAAAAAAACAAAATAAATTTAAAACTCTTTTCTCCAGCTAATACTGGATATTTACAGTGTGTGCTTTTGTACATGTCAAGTACTATGACATTGTCATCGTTATCATCGTCATCATAATCTACATCTTCTTCATCAACATGAAGAGAGGTAGGGCATAACGGGTTTCCCGTTCGAATTCGGAGCTGCCCGACTGGGGCAGGACCCCTTACAGAAGTCCGTAGCCAAATAACACAATTTTTTGTGTTGTGTTCCTACGCGGTGAATAAGGTTTCCAGTAATGAGCTCCTTGGGGAGGGGGAGGATTGTTACATTGTGTTGGGAGCAGAGGGATTAAACCCATTATGCTGCCAACACTATAACTCTCCGATCACAGATTGGCAACGCGCAAGTGATACTTCGGTATCGTGAGCGTAAATAGGCTACGGTAACCGTTTCCCATCAGGTGGGCCGTATGCTTGTTTGCCACTCTTGTTGTATAAAGAAAAAATGATCTCCGACCCTCCAGTCATGCCGAAATTATTGTTTGGCTCATTTTTATGTTTATAATGTCAACTTGAGCCACTTACACGGGATTTTGCAAACTAGAATGATGAATTATTTATTTGTACAGTCGGCATTCGAACTTGTAATTTTTGCATTATAGGTAACTCTAACGACTCCGCCACCGCGGCTCAGTGTTTTAGTTTACTAATTAGCGCGTGAATAATTTTGCACTAGAATCCATATATCTGTTTCGATTTGCTTAATATGTATTATACATTAAAATTCACTTTATCCATCCTCATTAGTCATAATGAATATAGCATACATATTTATTTTATGCGATGATATATCAAGGCCCCAATTCGTTGATGGATTAATATTTGGTAACTGAGAAATAAATAATGGCTTGGAGCATAAGATAGTAATTGAATCTTAATCACGCGAGTGTTAAAATACAATTTGTAATCATCACTAATTGATATCAAATGCAAGGTTGCGGATTATTGTAGGATCATGGAGCTTCAATGGATTGGTGGAAGGTATGTGACATTGATGATGGAAGGTTGGTTAGGAGTTAGACAGTCGTGTTTAAATAAAAAATATATATATTATAAATCTGATTGATTGATGATTAAGTTAGTATTCATCCGTTGGGTTAAGTATTAAATGTATGTTTTAACATGTAAAATTTGCGGGTTTAATAAAATACGTGGTCCGAGTTTAACATTAAACAATTTTTGAGTACTAAATAGTTTTTTTATAATACGTTCTCTTATGCCCCGGCTAAAGCCTCTCACTTAGAGGTTACTCGGTATTTCGTAAGGTAATTTCCGTAAAGTACATGTTTCTTCTAACCTTTGTAATATCAGTAATTTGAAGTTCTTTGAAAACTTCTTTAAATATACTGATATTATAAAGAGGCTTTCAGATTTCAGGAAGTACAGTGGACAAAATATTCTTGTATTTCATGTTGAGGACGGCTACAGGTTATATATGAGCATGCTACTACCCAAGGGGAGTAATCATAGTTATGTTTAAATCTTCGAAGGTTATTTCATCCCTTGGAACCAAAAAGGTCTCGTACTGCGCGTTTACAATGGAGTTTCTTTCCGCGAACGCCCAAGCTGAAGGAGGAACTCCCTTATTGAGGTTTTCCCTGGAGAGTATAGCGTGGAGTTCTTCAAGAGGGGGGTGAAAAGATTCGTGCAAGCCTTACATAGGTGGCGGTAACCGCTTACATGTATGCGGTTACCGCGTGCTTGTTTGTTACTTTTGTTGTGTGAATCTAATTTAACACGGATGAAAACTCGGGGCACAAGTTTTGAGAAGTTTAATATCTGGTAGTTTTAAAGCTACTGTGGCATTAATATGTGTAATTGTGATATTTCAACACATCGTGCACCAAAAAGAAATTAAAACTCGAGCAAGTAAAGGTTGCATAGTGACCCAAGTAAAATATGAAGCAATTTCAAACATTACATGTGCAATTGTACGGCAATTTGATCCATTATGTTCATGACAATATAAATCACTCCCACGTGGAAATGAAGGGACAACGAATTTACTGTAAATCAAGCAAAATATGAATAATTATATTATATCCTCACGACTTCACACAAGGGTCCCCGAATGGGTAGGCATTTTCTAAATTTTATTCCGTTATGTAGTGATTAGTAACACCACGAGCTTTACGGTGAAGGAAACATCGACAGGAAACCTGCATACGTCAGAGAAGCAATTCAAAGGCGTATGTATAGTCGTGTTTGAGTAGCGGCGATGGACTCGCCACCTGTCACGTTGGTACCTAACATATATCTCTGACGGAAAGTGGGTGTGTGGGTACTACCTAAAGGTAGTACCCACACACCCACTTTCTTTCCCCGAAGGGCTAGGCAGAGGTTTACCTCTTATTGGAATTCGTGAGGATATATAAATATATATAATAAATAGATTGTCAATTAAATGAGTGGTAGCCCTGTCCCTAAAAAGTAATATTATAGTACAGCAATGAGATTCTCAAAAGATTACGGCAATCTTGTATCAGATATAGTTGAATAACGAAACTTAACTATTACGTTATTGTTATTAATAAAGGTCTAAATATTAAGCAACAGGTTGATTTATTGTATGGAAATTAGTGATTTATCTATCGTTTTGTTGGCAAACTATGGGAGTGTTCGATAATTATACCTGAGGTCGCGGGTTATTTGGTTCAAGTTTCGTTATTGGTTTAGTTATGTAAATTCAGAGGTCGGTCATGGAAACGAATTATATACATATATGTATTGAAGACAATGTAGGAGCCTTATGTCTGATGGAAATTATGGGAGGGAGGGAGGCTAGGTCTGTATTTGTTTTATAAATACGCTAATAGGTTAGTTAGAGTATGTGTGTGCGTTGTCATAATAGCTATTTCGCCGGATATGAATTGAATGCCAATGTGATATATAGCTGGTGGTGAGGTGCTGATCCTCAGAGCTAAGCTCACAAAAACTAATAGGACTTAGTCCGAAACCAAAGCACATGGGTAATATATATTTTTCACGCCATCCCACAAGGGTCCTCGATGTGATATATGTGTGTGCAGTAATTACACACCTACTTTCCGCCGAAGATATATTTTAGATGCCAACGAGACAGCGAGTCCATCGCCATTTTGATTTTCTTCTCAAACGTATGAAAGTTTCCTCTCGATGTTTTCCTGCACCGTAAAGCTCGGGCTGTGACTGATCAGTCACAGTACTTATGCTAAGACAAACTCTTGATACAGTCGGGATTCGAACTTATTATTGCATTGGATAGCGGGTGTAACCGCGGAGCACTGCTAGTATGTAAGTACATATAATCGCCGCCAATGCGACCCGCTGGATACGATAACAACGCGTTGACAGTACAATAGGCTTTTGGCATTAAAATAATCCCTATTGATATCATTGTTGTGAAATTTTCATTGGCACGCGCTATTGGCATTTAGGCCTTGTTGATAAACCTAAGAAATGGATTAGCGTTTGTCTTTAATGATTCAAGCCATGGAATGTAATGAATCCTATATTTTCCAAACAGTTCTACTTCATCCTTAACTTAAATCCTTAGGTAGAGTCTGCTTTGTCATCGACATCCAATGAACATGTTTTAATAGGTATGTAATATTAAAAGGTATTAATCTGAATAATTAATACACTTATTAAATCAAGATTTTCATACCCAGATTTAATAATATCACAAAAATAACCCTGTATCAATGAGTTTTTTCTGAACTTAACTACAGTGCTCAATCACACCGAGAGCTTTACGTTGAAGGAAAATGTTTTAGTTAGTTAGTAAACTAGGAAACATTTGAGATGAAATTCAAATGTATAGTCGTGCTTGAGAAACAGCGATGGCATCGCCATCTGTCACGTGAGGCATTTAAATATATTTATATTATCTTCCGGCGAAAATATAGTTGTGTTCAGTAACGATGATGATCACTAATTATATATAAATGGAAACAAAGGAAAATTTGCAATACCGTTTACGCCTACATCCCAAACAGTGAGAAGCATCCTGCCTACCGTTAACTTTCCATCAATTAACATTTTCCATCCTATCATGGTATGCACTTAAACGGCGTATGTATGTACGTCCTATACACATTATGGAACCAAATTTGTTTCTGGCGGAAGCAGTGAAAAGCAGTAGTCGCATGACGAGAGTGTTGTACGACACGCACGAACGCGTGCGCACCTGCCCATTAGCTATGTGAGCTAAACTTGCACTTATTTATTAACTTGCCGTTCTACGTGGATTTATATTTATGAAAATGGTATTATTAAATACTAGCTGTGCCCGCGACTTCGTCCGCGCGGAAAAGTGATATTAAGCAGCATTTTTTAACCCCCTTAAGGGTAACATTTTTACAAACTTTGAATGTAATATTAACGTATATGTAATCAAGAGACAATGAATACCATGTCTGTTTCATCCCAATGTATTTTTCGGTTTCCTCAAGCTTATCTCCTGCATGTTTAATCATCCCAATTATCATATGCACAAATAATGACATTGATGTAATGAATAAGCCGTGGTAGCCGAGTGATTCGAGCAGTTGCCTGCGACGCAAAGGTCGCAAGTTCGAATCCCGACTGTACCAATGAGTTTTTCTCAACTTAAGTACAGTGATTAGTCACACCACGAGCTTTACGGTGAAGCAAAACATCAAGAGGAAACCTGCATACGTCTGAGAAGAAATTCAAAGGCGTATGTATAGTCCTGCTTGAGTAACGGCGATGGACTCGCCATCTGTCACGTTTGCACCTAATATACCTCGGCGGAAAGTGGGTGTGTGGGTATTACCTATACACCTCTGCCTACCCCTTCGGGGACCCTTGTGGGAAGGCTTGAGGATGTAATGAAAATATATATGTATGCTATTTATTTACTTAGTTCGCAAATAATGATCGATGTGTTAATTAACGCTTCGCTTAACGGGAGGTTAATACAACCTTCACGTTAAATATTCTTTTAATTTATTTTGACTGATGCGGTACATTAAGTGTTGTGCAAGGTGAATTGTAATGAAATATATCACTTCAAATATTATGGATTAATATTTTTGATGTTGTTATTAATCCTGACATGATAATAAATCTATAAATATGAAGAGACTACATCGGTTAATATAGGACAATGTTCGTGCTTAAGATAAATCAAGAAGTTCTATTGATTTCATTCTTCCGATTGTATAGCATGGCACGAAAATTTTAAAATATTAAGTCATATTTTTTTTTGTTACCACAACGGGGGGTTACCCCGGGGCCTACCCCGTTAAGGACTTGGCGTGATGATATGTATGTATGTATGTATATACTAGTAAGTTAAATATCAGCGAAATATCCGTAACTCGGCTTCAACTTATTAATATCATCATTGAAATTGCATTGTTCGTATACGCACGCGGCTCCAGCACTTTGCATGTCGCTTGGTATATTTTCATGAATATTGCATCAAAATTGGACAAGAGCGACAAACGTATAGCAATTTGCAAGCGAATGCGAGTGGTGTTACGATTGCATACAGTTAGTCATTAATTTCGTATTGACATTAACTTGTGCACCGATTTCGAAACGGCTGGTTGAATTGTCTGACATGTTAGCATTCAAGTGTTAGTTATGTATTCGTTATGTTAGTTTAGTTATTCAGGATCATAGCAGTAAACAGCGATTCCATTACCAGAATTAGGGTTATCAATAAAATTCTATAAAAAAGGCAGTTAAACATCTTTTTGCAGAATATAAATGTCATAAACTTTGGACACATATTTTTGGAGGTATTAGAAATAACATAGGATAGTTTTGTTGAAAAAATAAAAACATTTTTACGAAAGATAAAAAAGCCGTCCAAGCCGACAAAGTCGCGGGCACAGCTAGTATTATTGTTCTTTCAATAATCATATCTACGATTCAAGGAATCATAAATTTCACTTTCTTTTCCATTGTGGCGTTATTATTGTTTATTGATTGTACAGATTGTTAACAACCGATCAATATGTAGATACAATAGCGTGTTTGAATCGATAAACACGTGTTAGTGTTGGCTGGTACACCTGCGGGCTGTACATTTTTAATACTGTCTACTACACAATAGGTTAGACAGAGTAACAGTTAATAATACTGCTATTTATTACCTTCACACCTTCCCACAAGGGTCAAGGGGTAAATACATGAGTAATAGCATCCTCTTTTTGCTGGAGATACATTAATGTGCTAACGTGAATGATAGGTGGCGAGCCCATTCCCAAGTACGTCTGTATATATATACGTCTTTGAGTTTCTTCTTAAACGTATGCAGACTCTTCTTCACTATAAAACTCGTGTGGTGGGCTAAGTTAAAAATAGTTATATGAACTATAATCAGAAATCTTAATTTTGGATGGATTAGATTCGGATCAGAAAAACCATAGATAATTTTTCAGATTTCATATTGTGTCTCTGAATTAAATCGGGGTTGGTGAAATGATAAAAGATGAATTAATTGTTATGCGAAACAAAAGTCTAAACACGATCCTATCGTGCAGAAAATTTATGTACTTCAATTAGTATTCTGGCAGTCTTTCGCTGTATTGTTCTGGTATTATTGCAAATGCGATAGTTTAAATGTTGAACAATGTTGTGGCGTGTCTACCGCAAGCTTTTCCAAGAATGTTTGGAGTCGTTGCCAAACGTGATCAATATTTATTTGATTCTTTGATTGTGGGACATTCTATCCTTCTGATGTTGGTCGTAGTTTATTAATCAGTTACGACTTGGGTGTAAATATACAAAAGTGGTGAATATAATTTATGTATCAACTAGCGGTCCGTCCCGGCTTCGCACGGTTGGACATAATTTTTTTTTATAAATGAAAATATAGCCTATGTCACTCAGGGTGAAGTGAATGTAAGTGTCCAATGGTGAAAGAGTTTTTCAAATCGGTCCAGTAGTTTCGGAGCCTATTCAATACAAACAAACAAACAATCAAATCTTTCCTCTGCGAAATATTAGTACAAGAATAACGTCTTGTTGTAGGACTTGTTTTAAAGTGCAATCCGCCGATGATGTTTATATTGATTCTTCCCAGACTAACTTGGGTGAAAAAAAAAATCCTTTTCCGCATCGCCACCTATTATTGTCCAATCGAATCCACACGCTCTCGTGTGCTGTGTCAATGTCAGATATCAGTAAGGTCTTAGGACTTTATGACAGAGTAGTTTCGCGTATAACATATTGTAATGAAAGTTGCTTTATGAAAATGATCCATCGCGGTTAGTTTAGAGTTCATACTCCTTGCTTCGAAAGTAGAATGTTTGAAACTATCAACTATCTTGACTTTGTAGCTGACTATAAAATAAATATACATATTATGAACATGAGAAATATTTTTCCTTTGTTATAACTTGTCTTAACTTTTGTTATAACACATTCTTTTATACCCTTTTTCAGCATAATAACCTTTTTATATGAAATACGACAGTTTGAATAAAAATAATATGCGTGTCATAAATCGCTGCTTTTTATACCGTTCCTTATACGATATCTTTAAATAAATGTATATACTTACATAAAATTACAATTTAAAATGTTTATTCATAATTTCCTGATGATTAAATTTTGTTAAAATTTATTGCAAATAACTTAATTAACTCAGACAAAGAACATGGTCGTTTAAACATCCATCTAATCATGCTTTCTTGTTTAAGACTAAGGTATTTTAAATGGCAAACGAAATCTGATACTACGTACATATTTGTTTAGTGACCTATTCACCGTAGATATTACCTTGTCGAATTAAAATCCCTTTTGAAACCGTAATGGCAAGTTTATGCTTCTCAAAACAAATTGTGTTTTGATTTTTGTATTTGACAGGTGAGCTGACACCAAATAGAGGTCATCAGCCTAACGATTTGTCAATTTTAACACTTGAGACGAACAGAGGTCAATTGGTTGTGTACCTATATTTCTTTGAGGTGTTATTTTCATATTTGGTTTGACGTGTATCTTGAAGGTCTTGTTCAGTTGTTGTTAATTTTTTTTAATTATATGAATCTTAAGTTCTTAAGAACTTTTTATTCATTCATGTATCACTAGATTGATTGGGCGGTTTTTATTGACAGGAAGATATTCAAACCGAAGAATACAACATTTTGAAGCCAGTTACAATTTATGTATTTAACAAAATGAGTTTTCTTCCAGGGTTTTCTAGAGTGTAAAGAAGGGAGTCCTGCAAGAAGGATTTTACGGAATCAAAATATTTAATTCAACGTAAGGGACACAGGGAACACTTATTGAACGTCACATACTTAATAAACCCTATAGTTTTCACCGTTTCCAAGTATAAAATCCTGCCAGGAGAAGAAACGGCGAAATAAACTCCCCAAAAGAAAAGAAAAAGTCTACAAAGTAAAAGTGTTTCAAGTGAAATTAATGTTTGATGGCTGAGATTTAAAAATAAATACTTTTGGATTGTTTGCAAATAAAAGTTTAAAGCATACAATGAAATTGTCATAAATATCAATAGCTACTAGCGTATTGTTGAGCTTTCGCTAAAGCACGTCGTTTGTACGAAGTGGCTTTATATTGCTTTGAACTCTGTGGTCACTGATTCATATGTCAGTAGGCAAATTGGTCAAGATTGCAAGAAGATTGGTTGCTACGTTATCAATTGTGCTACGTGAAAGTTTGTCACGGTTTCTTAATTTATTGTATGAATGCTTACAAACATATCATCACGCAGAGTAGGGAGTAGTAGTAGGCAGAGATAGTAGAGCGCCTTCTAGGTCTAGGTAATAGACAAACTCTTTCAGTTTCGGTTTCGTTCAGTTGCCTGCGACGCAAAGGTCGCAAGTTCGAATCCCGATTGTACCAATGAGTTTTTTCTGAACTTAAGTACAGTGATTAGTCTCACCACGAGCTTTACGGTGAAGGAAAACATCGAGAGGAAACCTGCATACGTCTGAGAAGAAATTCAAAGGCATATGTATAGTCGTGCTTGAGTAACGGCGATGGACTCGCCATCTGTCACGTTGGCACCTAATATACCTCTGGCGGAAAGTGGGTGTGTGGGTCTCTGCCTACCCCTTCGGGGACCCTTGTGGGAAGGCGTGAGGATATATTATTATTATTTTAGAATACTATTCTTTTATATATTGTATGGCAGCGAATCTTGGGTATGTCAGAGGAAGCTGAAAATAGCTTGAATGCAGTTGAGATGCGATCTCTTCGAAAAATGTGCGGCGTAACGATATTAGATCGAATCCGCAATGAAGCGATTCGCAAATCAACTGGCGTGAATGAGGGCGTGATTGTAAAGATGAAGAAAGGCATGTTACGTTGGTTTGGACACATAGAAAGGATGAGTGAAGAAAGATTGACGAAACAGATATACAAAGCAAAAGTGTGTGCAAGAAGAGGCAGAGGAAGGCCACGTTCCAACTACCTGGATCAAATAGATCGGACTGAAGGACGGGAACGTTAAGAGTACTCGAAACCGACGAGCATGTATGAAGAGACTGACGAATGTGGACGAAGCGAAAGAGGTATGTAAGTCTAGAGAGAACTGGCGCTCTATACTCTCTGCCTACCCCGTTAGGGACTTGGCGTGATGATATGTATGTATGTATGTATGTATTCTTTTATAAATTTACGGGTCTGCATGCAAACCGAAAAACATAAAAAAGGAATAAATTGTAAAATATTGGGCTAGTAATACTTAATCATAAACGATGGTATACTTCTACTACCCCCGGCTTCACCTGCGCTGAATTAGATCATCTGGTCTCTTGGGCTGATGGTAAAAAAGCCTTCTTCATTTAACGGGCTATCTAATCCGAAATTATTATCTTTGTATTCCCTGAGACTAGTGCGTTCAACCAAACAAAATCTATCTGTTTGTTGTTGTGTTACTATATACGGGGAAAATTGATTGAGCAACGATCTTAATGATTAGTCAAGTATCAAATCATATGTATCAATTAATTAACCATCGTTTGGTGTGCGCGTACCCTTTAAAGGTACGGCTCTCTTCGAAAGTCTCAGATTAATGGGCTGTTTAACCATGTGGCCGATGGGAAAGTTACCATTCGTTAGCCGCTGCCATGTCCGTGTCAATTCTACTAGAGATGCAGGAGGTACTCGTGTACGTCCAATCTATTTGTTTTTGCTACCGGCTTATCTGATTGTAAATAACGTGTTATATAACCGTTGTTTTTCTATATAACCTTTTATGTAATCTGGACTGTCATTACTTTTGCTTATACTACGCGTAGTGCGTATTAGTCGGCAGCGTGCGACAACCATGTTCTTGTATGAAGGTCCTTAGCGGCGGTAACCGCTTGTCATAAGACGGTATAAAAAGAAATGAGAAATAAATATGGAACTAGAATCCAGTTGATTGATATAGGGTTTAGAAGAACATACCAGCTAAAAATATGTTATTAAATTACCGTGATTGCCTAGTGGTCATACGAGGCATATGCAAAGTCAAGTTTGAAGGTTCGAACCGATGGTATACAATAAGTGAGTTTTTGTGCTCTAAATACAGTAATTGATTACGCTATGCGCCGTACGGTGCATGAAAAACGTTAGGAAGCACTTTCGAATATACATTCCTGGGGAATGACACGCCATTTGTCACGTTGGCATCTGATAATATTTTTAGGGAAAAGGGGTTATTCCTTCACGTCTAAGCTTTGTCTTCAATTAATCATAACATTATCCAGTTGCATGAAATGTAATGCGAGACTCACAACACGTCCGACATACACTAGTTATTCATTAGTTTTTTCGCTAATTACTGGCGCCTAAGAAGGACGTATTGTGGTTAAGTCATCAATATAGTCGATCCTAACTTGCCTTGCATTTGTTGCATACGTCTGAGAAGCAATTCAAAGGCGTAAAGGAGTAAAGGAGTAACGGAGCTATCTATCACGTTGGCACCTAAAAAAAATATATCTCTGGTGGAAAGTGGGTGTATGGTTATTACCTATACACCTCTGCCTTCGGGGACCCCCAAGGACACACCCACCTTCCGCCAGAGGTATATTAGGTGCCAACAGTTTTTCTTATAACATACGTTAGTAACAGTGTACGCCTGATGTAACGGTTACCATAGCATATAAGCTTGCTGTGCTAGCAGTATATTAGATGAGAGGGTCCCGTTTCAGCTTGCACAGCCTTTCTGTGCTAAAAAGTCTGGTTTACTAGACTTTTTTATACTACAGAAGCACTACTAAAGTACGGTCGCGGAACAGAAAGAATTTCGTACGATGACCTATTATTACCCATCTCTGTCACTCCCGCGTAAATATAATGCGTCTCCCTCGCACAGATGCAATGACCGCTGTCGCCAGGGATTGTAAACCTTTTAACTGAGACCGTAAGGTTTGTTCTTGCTTGCGTCTGGTGTTTTCATAGCAATGAAAAGTATTTGACATGATTCATAATTTTTGAATAACGAACGACATTCCATCTTGAGATGCGTTAGTGCTCGTTCAATTTTGAAACACATTTATCTTAGTTTGTTGTCTTGTTTTAATTGTTAAGTGGTTTCGTTGATCTATATAATAATATATCCTCACGCCTTCCCACAAGGGTCCCCGAAGGGGTAGGCAGAGGTGTATAGGTAATACACCTCTGTCTACAGGTTTCGTTAATTTGATAAGTTTAATTTACTGTTTTAAAATGGAACCAGTGCCGTCTACCTCGCGTCCATTCAAGGAGTTTGTTTCTCCGCGGAAGAAATGAAAAATGTCACACTTTAGTGAATCTGAGAAGGTTATGATTATTAACGTGTTTAAATACGTTAAGGAATCCTGGCCTGCCGATAAATATCCTTCAAAAAAAGAAATGAAGGACAAAACAGCCGATATCTTGGGCATTTCAAAATCGGCCATATATCGTATTTTAAAAGAATATACCGAAACAGGCAACGTCAAGCCGGCTCCTTCACCGAAAAATCTAAATAAATAAATACTTAATAATAATTTATTTAATAAGCTAGTTTTTTTCTATCCTTCAAATATTTCATGCAAACCACACATATAAAAATGTTTGTGACCTCTGTCAGTAGGTAAAGAGGTCATTGTACGAAATTCTTCCTGCTCCGCGACCGTACTTTAGCTACTACTTGCAGCAGTCGCAATGCCATTTGGCTGCGATCACCGGAAAGGTAGAGGTACTAACCCAGTTGCATTTGCACTCCAATATTAAATTGAAGTATCTTAATAATTTCATACTGTTTATACGAGTTTTCAATATGATTTTCATCAGGTCCTACCTACTACCACTATCCTGTAAGTTCATTCTGAGTGGGATTTCAATTTACTATGCAAACTTTGATGGTCACCATCGGGGCTAGAATAAACCTAATTTACAACCTTAAATGTTTATATTGTTTATCAGCTGTCCGGGAAAGTTGCAAAGCTCCTTTCACTATGGCTTATGTCAAAACAAAACTGTAATTACGATTTGAGATGAGTAACAAAAAATATAGATAAGACTCACGCGTCGGCATGCTAGTCTAAATAATTGCATAATAATTGAGGTCGCCCCCAGTTAGTGATGTAACGAGTATCGATGTTAGATCCGGCACCCGCTTCCGATCTCAATGCGTACGTAATGCACTCTTTTGTTGTGCGAGTACGTATGTAATACTGTGATTGGTTATCGATTAATTTATCGAGTGGTTAGTAGGGACGCGGACGTCGAAAGCAGGAACGAGTGGCATAATCATTGGGTGCTATCGTTTAATTGGTTCGGTGAAGGAGAACGGTATAACTTGTAAGTTACTAAGAAGCCAACACAGGCGATGTTTTGTTACGAAGTCCACCGATTGATATTAGAACGGGTTACAACTGGCTACTTAATCTGAGATAAATTTTTTGCTTAAGTAATTATCGTGTCATGAAGACAAGAAAAGAGTCTACCGCTGTCTCACGCACAACTTCACAAACTTTTTTTTATACAAAGGCTATCAATATCTTCATTAAATGTACTCTACGTACTCTAGTACGTATAAAATAGCGTTCCACATTAAATTCGCACGGGTCGCATTAGTTAAAAAAGTTACACATTAAGATAAATTACACATGTAACTTCCTTTAGATAGTTATCTAAGTATTAAGTACATATATACATACGTAATAATAATAATATATAATATATCCCTCATCGCCTTTCCACAGGAGTACATATGTATGTATGCTCAAATTAAATTAAATGGTTGTTAATACAATATTATGTTATATAACTAGGTTTGTATAACGAGGTCCATTAACAAATACAATACGCGTCACTATCGTATATTATCATTTCATTGTGATGTGCTAAATGCATGCCAGGAATTCGCATGCCAAAGGATTCAAAGCCAAATTGCGACATCCTTCTGCGAACGACCTACTTTCGGCATGTTATGCTTGAGATATACTACTTTTGCGAGCTATTAATCATTCGGTCATACGAGACGATATTTTTGTGCCAAAATTTTGTTTTGTTGTTGAACCGGAAATATTTAGGTAGGTAATGGCATTTTAAAGATTGGAAGAAGACTTATCTAAAATGTATGTTAAAAAAAGCCGTGGTGGCCGAGTGGTTCGAGCAGTTGCCTGCGACGCAAAGGTCGCAAGTTCGAATCCCGACTGTACCAATGAGTTTTTCTGAACTTAAGTACAGTGATTAGTCACACGACGAGCTTAACGGTGAAGGAAAACATCGAGAGGAAACCTGCATACGTCTGAGAAGAAATTCAAAGGCGTATGTATAGTCGTGCTGGAGAAACGGCGATGGACTCGCCATCTGTCACGTTGGCGTGTGTGGGTAGGGTATTACCTATACACCTCTGCCTACCCCTTCGGGGACCCTTGTGGGAAGGCGTGAGGATATATTTATATTATATTATTATTATGTTAGTATCTAGGAACCTAAATCAAATCAATCGGACACTCAAGGCTGGGAATGTCAAGAGTATTCGAAACGGTTGAGTATGTATGAGAAGACTGATGATTGTGGATGTCGAATGAGAGTGTATAGGGAGAATATGCGCTCTACCTTCTCTGCCTACCCTGTGAGGGACTCGTCGTGATGATATGTAGTATGTAAACATTTTTATTAGTTATTTTTATGAGTTCAAACAAACCTGACTGTCTTCAAAGACATGATCCTGATTAACATAAGAAAGGGAAAATAAATGTTACGTTGTCACTTTGGCACCTAAAATATCTCCGTCTAAAAGAGGGTGTTGTGTCATCACTTTTGTCTACTAGCTCTTTGTTGATGCATGTGAGAGAGTTGTGAAGATGTGATAAAATAAATGTTTTCACGGAAAGCAATGCATGACTACCTTCGCTTTATTGACTAATCTGTATTCCCAATTGCAAAAATCTTGTTCCCAAATATAATTTTCGTCATTGCACATCTATGTTATTAAGCTCACTGGCAGCTATAATGAGGATAACCAATCTGTACTGTCAGATTAATTATATAACTCATTTTATTCGATTACATGCAAAGCTTATGAAACCAAATACATTGAGATTTCTGGTATTGATATTCATAATTCCTAAAAGAACCAATGTACGAACATTGTACCGTGTACCCCCCAAGTTTTTACCTAAAAGGTGGCTAACTAGCATTCGGTCCGTGTGATGATAAGCCATGGCCGCTGTCTATGGACGTTTGCAACCCCAGGGGTATCACTCGCACGTTGCCAACCCTGCAGGAAATAAATCGTTTCATCCGGTTGTTGTGTTGTTTAAATCATTAATATTGTCAAAAAAGTGGATTATAATATAAACAAGAGCAAAATAAAGTTTAAAACAATACACGCATGTTTTAATCAAATGTATTCCCGACAAGCAAAAAAGGACCTTATCACCTTGAACAGTGTGACATGAATAATTCAACTTTGGCATCGTTGCCTTCTTCAAAGAGGGCACCTGACGGAGGAGTGATGTCAATTTATTGCTTGTTTAGTACATCGTCAAGTTGTGTACGGATGTCGGACGGTTTTTATTGGTGTAATTGAGGCCAGCCTAGCTTTATTCTATTTTAATGTACCTAATACATTAAAAAAAATGTTTTGTTTTACGTAGATAAGCTTAATCAAAGCACTGTCCTATTATCAAAGCGTTTCTTATAGCTTACATACATATATAGGTAAATATCACAACGCCAAGTCCCTAACGTACTATATACTTACGTAGCCATTTTGTTTCGTTCAAATTCATCAGTCTCATAAGGTTCCCATCCTTGAGTGTCCGATCGGTTTGATCTATGTAGTTGGAACGTGGTCTTCCTCTGCATATTCTTCCACACACTTTTGCATTATATATTTGTTTCGTCAATCTTTATTCTCTCATCCTTTCTATATGTCCATACAACTTGTACATTGTATGGGTCACTGACTTTATTATGCAATACATACAAGTAGTGATGGGTTTATTTAAATAAAATTTATTTGAATTTCAATATGGCATTCATACCTTGAGGCAAATAAGCGTGCATCCCATCTGATAGTATGTGGTTAACGTCACTTATAAACGTTTACAAGAAACAAGTGTCTTTTCATACCCCTTCTTAACTCCGTGTACTCTTTAGGATATATTTTCAGTACGAGTGTTTATATTTATAATGCGAGTGCTACAACGAATACCTAGAAGTTATGTATAAAGGATTTACTGGGGCTCGACATCATAACATTGACAATTTTAGTTTCTGCAAAATCACAGAAACCAAGGCCTTACCAAACCAAATTTGACGCGAAATATGTAATTAATAAGTTACTTGCTGCTATTAACACCTTTATCATCATATAGCCATCGACAAAAGTAAAACGTGATTTTGTAAAATCTCAGAGGCCATTAATTTACACATTTTGATTAGAGCTGTGGTGGCAGAGTGCTTTGGGTAGTCGCCTACAACAAAATAGTTTCAGGTTCGCATCTGGACTGTACCTATGAGGTTTTCTAAACGTAAGTACACTGATTAGCTACACCACGAGCTTTATTCAATTAAACATCGAGAAGTATCTCGCTCTCTTACCTCCGGTGAAAAGACCCACTATAGTACAGCTCTGCCTACATCATCGGGGATCTGTGGGACGGAGATGTTTAATATGTTAATGACAAATTTTTGTAAAATTATTCACATATCAAATGATCGAGTCTCAGTGTTGATTACAATTGTAATACAATGTGTTCAATAAGATAGACACGCCAGGTGACATTAACACTGATGTATCTGGACAGTGAGAGTATCCTATGACTGATTATTCGCGGTGTGGTTAACTTAACGACGGTGTGCATATAGAGATATATCGTTGATTTTCATGGCACTTATTTTGTTTACAAGCATTGTTAAACTCTCACGAAATATGTTGATAGAGTGTTTCACAGAACGGCTAAAATTTATACTAGATGAAAGAGCACATTAATGTGACGGCTTTAAGATATGGACAAATACCTAATAGGTACAAAAACGGTTGGAAACGGTGGTAAAGTTAGTTTTTTATGTAGTACTAGCTGTTCGTCCCGACTTCGCAAGGGTGGACATCAGATTTTGCAAAGAAAATATAGCCTATGTAGCTTTCCAATTACAAATCTTTTCTCTTTATAATATTTATTTAGTATGTGACATTCAATAAGAGCCGTGGTGGCCGAGTGGTTCGAGCAGTTGCCTGCGACGCAAAGGTCGCAAGTTCGAATCCCGACTGTACCAATGAGTTTTTCTAAACTTAAGTACAGTGATTAGTCACACCACGAGCTTTACGGTGAAGGAAAACATCGTGAGAAAACCTGCATACGTCTGAGAAGAAATTCAAAGGCGTATGTATAGTCGTGCCTGAGTAACGGCGATGGACTCGCCATCTGTCACGTTGGCACTAATATACCTCTGGCGGAAAGTGGGTGTGTGGGTATTACCTATACACCTCTGCCTACCCCTTCGGGGACCCTTGTGGGAAGGCGTGAGGATATATTATTTTATTTATTCAATAAGTGTTCCTGTGTCCCTTACGTTGAATAAAAGATTTAGATTTTGAGTTGAGACATGAACTCCCAACCGTGTAACCACCATCTTACATACACATATCACATCACGTGGCGTCAAACACAGGATAGGTAAAGTGAGTAGAGCGCCAGCTCTATTTAGACTCACAGACCTATTTTGCTTCATTCAAATGAACACGCCCATCTTCCATGTATGGAACTCGTACCTAATGGTTTATTTCGCATACTTGGTTCGAAGTGTATAAAACACTATAAAATAATGTTGGAAACCAATTTACACGACGGTTAGGTGCAACAGTTCAAAGGCTACATTGTTGTGTATTTTAAAGATGATAAACTCAAGATGTTTAACGCGTTTTTGCTTGTAATTATTACTGGTATGCTAATGTCAGCGATGTCAAGGACTCCCCGACAGTTACTAAAATTGATGATTTAATTGGGTCTCTTTTACACACCGCGATTTATATTATATACTGCAGTTAAGTTTATTGGTGTCGTTAAAGTGAATTGTCATTATGATCGAGGTCGCAAGAATTTGCATATTCGTTAAACTCACAGCGAATTAATAGGTATCGACTTTGAAGAAGATTATGCGACTAATAGGCGCGGTTAAAGTGACATTAAATGTTAATAGGCTCCTAAAGAGGAAACTAATCTATAACAATCTGAATGGAATGATATCATCGGTGACAGTTCTATTGTGTTCTTGGTATGCTAGAGCCCACTACGGCGCAACAAAACTACTTTGACATTCCTCTGTTGTTGACAGTTGATAGCTTCACCGGACCACCTGTCCAAAACTCACGTGCCATAATCGTAAAGTTGTACTAACATCACTTTCTCCAGTGCATCCTAGTCAATGACACCACCCAATGGCACGGGTACGTGACCCCCAAGTCAATCGTGGCCCGCTGACACACTCCTCGCGGATACAAGAAAGTGCCCGATGCCTCGTCCATTGTTAAATTCGTTACACTTTCCGATGTGTCCCTGTGTTCGTGTGAACTGAGGCTTTCATGAAATATTATGGATTCGAGGATCTCTCGTTTTAAATGTGTTTATCGTTTGACTTTTGACATTTGATCGGGGTTAATTTAAGTATAATTATTATGTTCCTGAAAAATATATTATACTACAAAGTATCTATATATGTGTAAACATGGAAGGTAATAATTTTTAAACCACTAAAAATACATATGGAAAACTGGCGGAAAGTGGGTATGTGGGTATTACCTATACACCTCTGCCTACCCCCTCGGGGACCCTTATGGGAAGGCGTGAGGATATAAAGCAATAGATGAAATGAATGTATTTAATTTTTGGTTGCGTTTGGAAAATTTTATATACATATTTGCAAGATTACGTTTCTCCACGTTACGTTACGTTACGTATGTATGAAGAGACTGATGAATGTGGACGAAGCGAAAGAGGTATGTAAGTCTAGAGAGAGCTGGCGCTCTATACTCTCTGCCTACCCCGTTAAGGACTTGGCGTGATGATATGTATGTATGTATGTTTCTCCACCTTAGTCTAAAAAAAAGCTTTGCATGATCTAGCTGTATTTTGGGTAAATACTATAGTAATCATCTCGTATTTTTTTTGGAGCACGTCTCGTTCGACTTGGTACATAGTATTACAGTAAAACAAATATCCACGTAGATATTTTCCACAACTCAATAATAGACCATCGATTACACAGAAACGTAGTAATGTAATCGTGAGGCAACACCAAATGCAGCGAATTACAACAAAGCCTGTTCAATTCACTGAGTGTATGTAAACAACATTTGTACCGCGTTAGATTTAACTAGCCGTTACAATCGCACTTGTTCAAGTCTTGGAACCACTTCATACCGAGTGTAGTATGCAACACGCGTCGTGGTACCATTGCTGATTTTGGCGTTTATCATCGTTTCCAATCGATTTGCAACAGCTCGGCAAATGCCGAACAAAGTTCAGGCGAACAATAGTTCGAATTGGTTTGGTGTTGAAACGGATCGATCTGAACTCTCAGAATTAATCGTTGAATGCATGCATGTATACATCACAGTTCTATGGAACAAGAGTTATTTAATTTAAATACATGGACGTTGTTAAAAGTTAAATATCAAATAGTAGCAATTTCAGATTGTGTACGGTTTGAAATAAATAAAAACTTTCTGAATACCTGTTGGAAAATGTTCAGCTTTCTTATCTATACTAATATTATAAAGCTGAAGAGTTTGTTTGTGTATAATTTCCAAATAGATGTGTTATTAATCACGAGTATTTAAATGTAAACGAAATTGTACTTGACATCACTTGATTTCTATCAACATCTTAGGAGATAGATATCATCATAATGTTAAAATAACCCCGCAACTCAGACGTGTTGTCGGCTCACTACGGAACAGTTGAACTCAGCGAACTGATTTTTTTATTTGTTTTTGCGATATCTCATCGTGAAATAATACTTTATAAATTCACGGAAGATTCATTACTGAAACAACTCTCTCTCTCTTAGGTACGCAGACAGATCTCACAGATGACGTACACCTATCATTTTGAAATTTGGCGAGTATGTTAGAGAAAAAAAAATAGGCAGAAATTCCTACAATATGCAGTCAAGGGAGAATACAATGAAATCAATTTCTAATGACTAGAGAAAAATAGTAGAGTTCTAAGAATATAAAGCGACTTCGCTACAATGATCACAACTGGGTCGTTAGTGTCAAATAACTTTTTCCGATAGGAACCCTTATACATATTCAAGCGTAGGTGTGACTTAGATAATATGCGTCGTTTGAACCAGTTTCTACTATTTTCCATAAGAATTCCCATTATGTTCATTCTCACTGTTGCTTTTGCTGATGCGTTGCGTCACATGCCGATACCGGCTGTCTGGTCTAGTGGTTAGAGCTCCTGACTGCGAAACTTGAGGTCGCGGGTTCGATTCCCGCTAAAGGCAGGCTACCCTTGTGGGAAGGCGTAAGGATATATTATATCTGTCTATCTTTATAAGTAAATATATCGTTATCTAGTTACCATAACACAAGCTATGCTTAAATTGGAACTAGGACAATTTGTTATAACTAGCTGTACCCTGCCACGCTTCGCTATGGATATGTGACTGATGCAAAAATTAGATAAAAACAATCCTTGATGCGGATTATATATGATGCTAAACTTTCAGCTCGATCGGTGCAGGACTTTTCGAGTTTTTGAAGCGTACACAAACCAACGAACATTTTTATAATAATAATATCCTCACGCCTTCCCGACAAGGGTCCCTGAAGGGGTAGGCAGAGGTGTATGGGTAATACCCACACACCCACTTTCCACCGAGGTATATTAGGTACCAACGTGAAAGATGGCGAGTCCATCGCCGTTACTCAAGCACGACTATACATACGCCTTTGAATTTCTTCTCAGACGTATGCAGGTTTCCTCACGATGTTTTCCTTCACCTTAAAGCTCGTGGTGTGACTAATCACTGTACTTAAGTTCAGAAAAACTCATTGGTACAGTCGGGATTCGAACTTGGGATATTTGTGTCGCAGGCAACTGCTCGAACTACTCGGCCACCACGGCAATTTTTATATTTTACATATATTATTATTATACCAACATCGGATGAAAGTCGATAACGAGACGATTTCGTTTGTCCATCATGACTTAATTTACGATAGCGTGCAAAAATACTATTGACTCGGCCACTTCTCACGGGCTTGCCAATGAAAGTTGACATAATTAAATTTTTCTTATTCATATATAATGTGGGCTTAACTCCATGAATAGTAATTTATGAGCGAAAGGGTAATATCGCGTGTTTTATGACTCGCCAACGTAGTTGAGCTCTGTCTTTGAAATAATTTACACGATTTCATATAAATGTACCTTGATTATTATCAAGGTACATTTATATGAGGTAGGTGCTTAATGTTTTTTTCATAATAAGCCGTGGTGGCCGAGGGGTTTAAGTTGCTTGTAAAATAAGGATTGTAAGTTCGAATCCCGACGGTCCGTACCAGTGATTGCTTTATTAACTTTAGTACAGTGATTTATCACACCACGAGTTAGTGATGGTAATTGTTGTAAGGTTACCTACATACACGTTTGTAAAAAAAAACAAAACGTATATATACAGTACAGTGATTAGTCACACCACGAGCTTTACGGTGAAGGAAAACATCGAGAGGAAACCTGCATACGTCTGAGAAGAAATTCAAAGGCGTATGTATAGTCGTGCTTCAGTAACGGCGATGGACTCGCCATCTGTCACGTTGGCACCTAATATACCTCTGGCGGAAAGTGGGTGTGTTTACTTATACACCTCTGCCTACCCCTTCGGGGACCCTTGTGGGAAGGCGTGAGGATATATATAGAAACGGCGACAAACCTGTCCTCTGCCACGTTGAATATGTCTTCGATGATTTAAAGGATCCTGCTATCTTAATATATATAAATTACGTGTCACATTGTTTGTTCGCGATGGACTCCTAAACTACTTAGCCGATTTCAAACAAATTTGCACACCGTGTGCAGTTTTATCCAACTTAAAAGATAGCATTGCTTACATCACAATTGTACCCGATAGGTGGCGCTGCGATCGTGTTTCAGGAAATTTTCCCTTTTCACCCGGGCGAAGCTGGGCGAGACAGCTAGTGATATTATAAAAGCTAAATGTTGTGAGGATATTTCTTTCGAAAAAAACATATAATGTATCCAAATTTTGACCCGAGATAGATTGTTAAAATAAAAAAGCCAGAAATTAAATACATTTTACGCGAGTACAACTGTGTGGTACATCTAGTGATATAGATGTATATATACTCGCTTCTCAATGAAAAATCGCGATACGGTTGTGTAACTGTTTTTGCACACCAGCGTTAATTCACTCTCGCTGTCAGTTCACCGTTAAGATGAGCCGCGAGTTACGTGCGACGTGTGTAATATAATAGCGTGTTTGAACTCGTCTAATATTATGTACATACATTATCATTCCATAACGCCGAATGTCCTTGACTGAATTTATATTATAACTAGCTGTACCAGCGACTTGGTCTGCGTGAAATTAAAAAAATATTGTTCAGTTTCTAAAATAAACATAGCCTAAGTTACTCCTTTTTACCCGTGAAAATCGGTCCAGCCGTTTTAGAGATTAGCCAGAACAAACAGACTAAAATGAAAAAATATATATTTTGGTAAATGTGCCGTGTATACATCCATATGCATTTAGTAAAAAGCGGTTATTTTAATATTACAAACGAAACTACAATCAATTTTATTTATTGGTCTAAATGTTGTATACAGCGGTGTCGCTATGTTTTTCTCGTCTTCCGACGAGTGTTACCGAAGGGAAATACAGAGGTGTAACAACACCCTCTTATCTTCACACGTAGGTTTATTCAGTTGCTAACGTTACAGATAAGGAGTCCATCGCCGTTTCTCAAGCACGACTATACGGCTTTGAACATAAAATGGATTAACCTTGTATGAAGGGAGGGACCCGGCGTGATGATAATACTAGCTGCGAATCGCGGTTTCACCTGCTTAAAATTTGATTTAATTGATGGATTTTTTTATCTTGTTCTTAAACTATTTGGCATTTCTGAAAGGAAATTTATTCTTTGTGTAAACCCAGCTAATAATATATTTCAGTTGTAAATGTCATCCAGTTCGGTTTAATAGATTTGCCATAAAAGAGGAACATAGATTCTCACAAACTTTTGTATTTAAAATATTATTAGGTGTTATATTTATTTAGCCCAGCTTCGCCCGGGTGAAAAAGTAAAAAAACAGTTGAGTTTCATAAAATCCGTTCTTAGCTGACCTCTATACCGCGTAAGGAATACTCCTACCAAATTTCAAGCCGATAGGCCTTATAGTTAGTTCCTGAGATTTCGTGATGAGTGAGTTCACAAATGGGATCTCCTATATATAGATAGATTATTATAGCATGTACGTTACTCTAACGAGATGAAATCTGATTATGTTTTGTATATTCATAGGGGCTACCGTCGTGGTCACGCGGGCTGGAGGCGGCGGAGGCTGCGCGCACGCGCATCGTGCGCTGGGCGTGCGGCGAGCCCCCCACGCAACCGGAGCCGCCACGTAAGAAGATGCCGCACGCGCTGCGACGCCGGTGGCCACTGTGTCCTTGTCTGCAGGTAACAATACACTTGATTCCTACCATGACTTTGCTTTATCGATATTATACTATTTTTTTTTATATAAAGATAGTACGATAAAAACGTAGTGCAACTACGGCTTGCCTTTCGTGTATTCCAGAAGTAATAATGAAATGATGGATGTATTATGTCCTTGAACAAGTCGGAGGAAGATTACAATCAAGATTAAGACGGCCATCTGGTTTAGTGGTCAGAGCTCTTGAATGCGGAGCAAATGCGATGTGATCACATAGCTATGACATGTATTAAAATTATTATTCACAGTACGAAAGGGACAGACATATGTGAAAAGACAAATGAAGTCTATGATGATTTCTCACCGCTTGTCATCGTAAGGCCCCTAACAGTGTAACACTTGATCTAAAGTTCCATATTACGAGTAAACAGTTGAATACCGTACCTTACAAACATTGCATGCAGTTTGAACCTGTATGTGAGACTAGAGCTCTCACTGAATTATTCCGTAAAGTATCCAGTATCGAAACGATCTAGTTATTCTATACGCGATATCATATTCAGATTGGCTAGTAGGGCTAGTCGTACTTTCACAATTCAAGAGCATTTTCTTACTAATGATCCATTGATAAAACTTGATTTAACTGTAATGTGATACCTCACGCCTTCCCACGAGGGTCCCCGAAGGTGTAGGCAGAGGTGTATATGTAGGTAGTATCCACACACCCACTTTCCGCCAGAGATTTATGTATATTAGGTGCCATCGTGACAGATGGCGAGTCCATCGTCATTACTCAGGCATAACTATACATACGTCTTTAAATTTTTTGTCAAGCTTATGCAGGTTTCCTATCGATGTTTTCCTACACCGTAAAGCTAGTGGTGTGGCTAATCACTACTAAGTTCAGAAAAACTCACTGGTACAGTCGGGATTCGAACTTGTAATCTTTGTGTTGCAGGTAACTACTCCACCATAACCATTGTGCCACCACGGCCTTAAAATGTATTATACCGCGACATACCGCGACCAAGACCTTGAGTCAACAAATTAATTCATATTATTAATAGCTCACAAATTTCTCAAAAGTGAAATTATGTCAACACTTGTCTTATCTCCATATCCGCGTGATTATTCTCTAATTTATTTAAATGAGTCTGGGGATATGTAAAGGATTTTGTTTGCCTTAGTTCAGGGTCGTAGGTCAATCAGGCGCAGCTGGGGAAATTTCGCCTTCTTTAACATTCTGTATATAAAAGTCTGCTACAATATTGTTACCGCCTGCCGTCGAGCCGTGGCGGCTAAGTGGTTCGAGTGTACTAATGAGTTTTTCTGAACATAAGAGCAGTACGGCGAAGGAAAACATCGAGAGGCAACCTGCATAAGTATGAGAGCAAATTCGTGTATAGGCCTGCTTGATAAACTGCGTGACACCAAAAATATATAGATAGGGTACTGCATACTTGCACATTACTCAACCTACCCGTTCGGGGACCCTTGTGGGAAGGCGTTATATACCTACTATATTGTGCCCTCAGGGGGTAGACAGATGACTAGACTAAATGTAGCCTCTTTCGTTTTATTCACATTCATCTGTTCTATATATATATAGATAGAAACGGCGAAGGACTCGTCGTCTATCACATTGCCACTACTAAATATATCTCCGGCGAAAAAGGGTGCTGTCAAACTTTTGCCTACCATTCGGGTACCTTTGTCAGTTTCAATATATTGTGATTTAAATTCGTGTTTATATCATGTTTTAGTATATGCTATATGTTACATATATGCTTTGTTTTCATCGTCTTGAATTGCATATCCGTGCGAATAAACTCACGGGAAAAAAACTGTTATAACAGTGATCAAATAAAATCATGAGACAAGATCATTCTCTTCAGTTTCTTGTGAAGTTTTTATGACGAGGTAAAGCAAGCTTGTTTGTTTTTCAATAAGATGATTTCATCCCATAATATCGTGATTTGAAAGTGCGATTTGATTTTTATCGATTCCGAAAGTGCAGTTCTTCAATATATTCATGGTATGTTAATTAAATTAATTTACTAGCTCTCAATGTAACACACTGTATCTAATCACTTTGGTGCGCTGATTTTTACATCACCTTGTAGATTAATGTACGCAATTTCACTGGACATGTACATCTATTAGCCGGAAGGTCTTAGGGTCAACCCTACCGGTAACCAGTTTAGGTATCTAGTTGGAAAGTCGTCGGTCCAGTCAGCAGGTCGATTAATATTTATCAACGCATGGCTCGAGGAGTTTCGGACACGTGCGCTCGAACAATTCCGCAAAGCTATAAATTATCTTCATACTCGATAATTTAAAAAAACTTTAGTAAGAATTACTTGTTGATTTATCTGGCTGCGTGATAAAATTATAGCATAACCTTTAAATAGGGCTTGTGGAAGGTATCAACTGTGGCAACGTTCATTTGTTACTTTATTGTACTGAGCCTTTCAAAACCTTGACCCAAATTTTGATTCAAAACTCAACAATCTGATACAATAATCGCCAATTAAAAATAGGTATTCATTGGGAAATACACCTTGAAGCCAATTCGAAAATTCAAACCTCAAACCGAATTAAGCTCCTCAATCGGAACACAATAGATCCTTAACGATGCCTGTCAAAATAAGAACAAATCTAATGGGCTGAGTCAAATACAGCCATTTATGTGTCATGGGGTCAATAGTTCAACACACGGAGTACATCCTAACCAACATTTTGAATGGGAAAGTGAGTTTGTTTGTTACGTTTTCACGTCTTTGCTACTCAAGGGCTTATAATGAAATTTTGCGTATACATTGTGAGAGGACCAAGATTAACATTTAACATACATGGGTCAGACCATAGAAAAAGTGTCTCTCATGACGTATAGGGAGGTCAAAGAGGTTACGCTGGACAGAAGCTAATGGAAGGGACTGCATCAGAGACGCCGACAAGAGCTCAGCTCTTAAATTTATGATGATTGTGAGAGCACATTTTAAATCCTACCGGTCCTAAGCATAGAAAAAATACGTCATGGCGAATGGATCATAACAAAATTGTAAATACAGTTTGTTAGAAAAGGAAAAAGAGTACGTTTTACCTATAAAGGTATTCCCAAAGGATAGTAATACACAAAGAGACTTAAAAAAGTAGAATAACGATTGTACGGTGTTACGACTTGCCCTTCTATCTATATCTATATAACTCAGAGGTGACTGACTGACTGACATAGTGATCTATCAACACAGCCCAAACCACTAGACGGATCGGGCTGAAATTTGGCATGCAGGTAGATGTTTTCACGTAGGCATCCGCTAAGAAAGGATTTTGATTTATTCTACCCCCAAGGGGATAAAATAGGGGATGAAAGTTTGTATGAAACTTTGTCAATTTTAAACCGATCGGGCTGAGACTTTGCATGCATAAAGCTACTATGACGTAGACATCCCCTATACACACACACATCTAAAATAAATAAAAAAATACTGCGCAAAGTCACGGGCACAGCTAGTCATGAATAAATTGCAACATGAGACCCAGGCAATCGAGCATAGTACCAGAATATCAAAAATTAAAGTGCCCCTGCAGATAAAATCCTTTTTTTTAAGTTCACGCTATTTGATATTAATAATGTATATGACAATGATCTTTGCCGAGTTAAACTTTTCCCCTGATAATGTCATACTATATAATGGATAGCTTGAATGCTAACAGAAAAGGATTTTGTATAGTGAGCTTGAATCTGGAATATCCCGAAGGAAATAACCCGAAAATATAGATTAACGTGAGTCACAAGATACCACTAGCGAGAGCCAGTATAATTTCAAAAGACTACGATATATTTTATGCAATCGTAGCTCATTATTATACTTACCAACCGATATTTACAAAAGGTCAAACAAAGAGGGTCACTTTGTATCATTATACATTTTTAATTCGAAATCCATTAGTTGGTCTGATAATGTTAGTAGACTTTGCCGAGGGAAAAGTGGGTGACGTCAGTACAGAGATTAGGCACGTCGATAATGCCCTTAAGAATAGTAACGCTTAAGGACCATAACTAATACGTTAATAGAATTAGAGCGGGACAATGCACTTCGGTGAGCAGACGGGAAGCAATTACTTTGCAGACATGTCTTCATTTTGATTGAGACATATTGCTTTGCTTCGGACGTTGCGTTCTTTTGTTTTAAGGGTTGTGTTTTGTTTTTAATTATTTATATACATACATTTTTTACATGTGAGCTTTTTAACTTTGGAATTAATTGTGAGTGATGAATAAGTCTGGCAAGAAAAGTTCTAACATATTTAATTTTCGAAGATGTAAAACGATTAGACGAAATGTAAGTATTGAGTATTTTAAACTGTTTTAATCTACGAAGTTTAATGTTTGCAGTGCAACTTATACGGTTTATTTTAATAAATACGTAAATTTGGTGCTTAACTGAACGGTGAAAAAAGTATATAACCAACCTGCATACGTTAGAGAACGAATTCAAAGATGTACAGTCCTGCTTGAGAAATGGCGACGGCCTCGCCATTTGTTGACACCTAAATACTATATCTCCAGTCAAAAGTGCGGATTGTTATACCTCTCCTTACCTCTTGGGGAATCCTTGTGGGAGAAGCGAGGATTTTTAATTTGTAAAGCCAATATTTCATACAAAAAATAATTATTTGAAATTCTCGGGAAATTTATTTGTATAACTATTTATGGCATCTCTTAAAAGTGTCTCACGAAGTTATTAAACGCTCTCAAAGACGTAAATAAACACGCCTGTACTGAGAACGTCAACCCTAGAGGAGTCATCGGCGAAAATACTGAAGCTGCTTATTAGGTCCTATGAGTTGTAGGGTTACCTCCTAATAAGTTTTGCTAACCATACTTTTAGAGATATTTATAGGTTATTATTATAATAATTGAAATGCTACTTACATTATAAATCTAAAGTTTTTGAGTATGTTTGTTACCCAATCTCGCAATGTCTATCGAACGACTTTGTGGTATCCTCACGCCTTCCCGCAAGGGTCCCTGAAGGGGTAGGCAGAGATGTATAGGTAATACCCATACACTCACTTTCCGCCAGAGGTATATTAGGTGCCAACGTGACAGATGGCCGTCTATATAGCACGACTATACATACACCTTTGAATTTCTTCTCAGACGTATGCAGGTTTCCTCTCGTTGTTTTCCTTCACCGTAAAGCTCGTGGTGTGACTAATCATTGTACTTAAGTTCAGAAAACTCATTGGTACAGTCGGGATTCGAACTTGCGATCTTTGTGTCGCAGGCAACTGCTCGTTAAAAAAGTTCAGGTTACAATTTCAAAAGATAACTCATTGCTACCTTTAGGTATAGCTGGTTGAAGAAAATACCGTTTAAACATGCATAAATCTTTACGGAAGAGAAACGGTTACGCTGTGGGAATATTTCATTATTTTATGTTTCTGTTGCTTTCATACACGTAAATCCTACTAATATTATAAATGTGAAAGATTGTGTGAGTGTTTGTACTTCTGTCACGCAAAAAATAATGCACGGATTTTGATGAAACTATACGATAATATAACTCAATCAGAATAATACATAAGCTATAATATATAATATGTATGAAGAGAATAATGAAAGTGGACGAAGCGAAAGAAGTATGTAAGGATCGTAGCAAGTGGAAAGAAGTGGTCTCTGCCTACCCCTACGGGAAAGAGGCGTGATTATATGTATGTATGTATAATATATAAAAATATTTTGTAAATTAGTAGAAATTATACGATAAGATTATTTTTTACGTGGGTTTAACAGCGGGCCACATCTAATTAGTAATATATCCACGTATAAAGAAATCCACTCATATTTTCGAAGACAAAGACAATTCAATTACTATCATTCGACTTAATAACTTAATCTTAAAATTCTATTGTTCAGCTGCTAACATTAACAGAGTTGCTCCTGACCTCGTTGGCGCTTGTTTGCTCTCGTGTTTAACATTTGATAACTGTATTTGTTCCTCCATCTGTTGTCATATAAATATCTGTTGGAAGAATGCTTTCTTATATATCTCTACGCCTTTCTGCTAAGTGGTAAGATGCGATTTAAAAACGTATTCACAGACTCTCTACCTCCGAGTCCCTCACAGGGTAGGCGGCGATAATAGAGCGCCGATTTCCTCTAGATTTACATATTATCTCTTTCGCTTCGTCCACATACTTTTATCTGTATACATGCCCCCCGGTTTGGAAACCCTTGACGGTCCCATCTTTGAGTGTCCGATCGATTTGATCTAGGTTGATGGAATGTGGTCTTCATCTGCCTCTTCTTCCACACGCATTGTGTATCTGTGTAGAGCAGAGATAGTAGTGTATAAATATCTATACCTACCATATATACAACTAGATATTTTTCTGTGTAATAATAATGCTATTAATCAACAAGCATACATGTAATTATTTTATAAAAGTGATTTTAAAACTCTCTGAATTCTATGTAATACTAATATATTTATATATTTATTAAATATTCTATAAAGCGCACATCTCAAGAGCCGATTGTTACGGCAACAATATGAATATTGTTTTATTTGAAGATTTAAATATTCGTAATGTACAATATGCAAATATTTAAATCTTTATAATAGTAACAATTAAATGTTGTCAACCCTGAAAGTTTACACAATGGATTCGCGAGGCGCCACTGACAGAAATGTGCCTCGGGCGCCGCCTAAAGGTCGATGTTGTGACTCAGATGCAGTTGAACTACACTTTAAACTGTAGCCATTGATCATATTAGCTATATGACTGGTGACGTCACCTACAATGGATGCACTCAAGCTCTATTGACCTTCAATTGCGGTTTATGGGCATGAAATTTGAGACGTATATGGAGTAGTCAAGTTACGGGCTGTCGGTGCAAGGAAATCTTTAAGCGACGAAGTACAAAATATAGTGCGGCCTTTAGTGAGATATGAAACATGGAAACACTGATCTAGTAAAGGAAAGTTTAATTCTTATAAACGAAAGATGGAGGAAAAGACCCGTGGTGGCCGAGTGTTCAAGTAGGTGTGCCTGCGGCAACACACACAAAGATCGCAAGTTCGAATCCCGACTGTACCAATGATTTTTTCTGAACCTAAGTACAGTATTAGTTACACCACGAGCTTTACGGTGAAGGAAAACATCGAGAGCTAACCTGCATACGTCTGAGAAGAAATTCAAAGACGTATGTATAGTCGTGCTTGAGTAACTGCTATGGACTCGCCATCTGTCACGTTGGCACCTAATATATCTCTGGCGGAAAGTGGGTGTGTGGGTACTACCTTTATACATACATTGGCAGAGAGACGATAAAATTAAGTGAGGATAAAATTAAGTTCTTAAATTAGCCACAAGACTCGTTAGAAAGGCTTCAGTGTTTGTAGTAAATGTTGTGTTTTATAGCTATTAACATACCATTACGTCGATCGGTCGCGCATTCTGCATTACTGTAGGTAATTGTCAATGCAGTCGTATCGTACGTAAGGTTTTTTCACGTCAGCTAGTTTCCTCATTCGGAGTTATTCGCCTCGGCAATCCCTTTAAGGAAGGAACTCATTGTGTCTTCCTGTTTATTGTCGGCCCTTTTACAATTTAAATTGTTATTTTTATGTAGCCTTCGGCACTTTCTGACTGTGTTTATGCTTGCAAGCTATGTTCAGCTCAGCTTGCTGACTGGAATCGGTAAATGATCACTTTGTTTTTATCTGCTGTTCTTGATCGTTTATCATTTTATACAATTCATCATTGTGCTGTCATTTACCCGCATGCTCTTTTTGGAAGACTTGTCTTTGCTCAATATTTGCCATACTGTATAAGTGTATATGTTGAGAGAGAGATGCTTAACATCTCGTTTATGGAAAACAGCTGTGCCCCGTGGCTTCACCAAATTGATGAATTTATTAATATATTAGGTACTGCAGCGTTCCCTTGGTTAGCAACATGATATGTATGATGAGATGATATGTATATGCTTCTTCAATAATTAATGCAATAATATTTTTCATATCGGATTAGTAGTTTCTGAGGTTAGCGCGTTCTACATACAAACAATTTGCCTCATAACAATATTATATTCATGATAAAAAATATATCTCGTCAATTATGGATGGCCTCATTCCCTTGCGCATAGAATGGGAGATTGGATTACCTCAAATTTATCTAGCTATCATCTACATAGTTTAAAGCTGATTAGTTTGGTCGTACAGTAGAACTTGGAAATCGTGGCAGAAATTGATTAGGAAGATTAGGTAATATTTACTTTCACGGTGATTTGGATTAAGTTGTTCTTGAATAACTAACTATATTTAACCCCTATTTACATCTACTATTTGCTAATATGATAAAAGGGAAAATTTTGCTAGTTTAAGTGAACGCGTCAATATCAGGAACTTTAAATCTGACTTCATATTTTTTTTATTTAAAAAAACCTTTAATTGAGGAAGACTTATAGGGCTTTATACCACATAGCTATATTAAAACAAGGGAGCGGAACAGTAATGTATAAATCATATTTAATGCGGGGTGAAAAAGCGGGGTACAGTTAATGAATACATGATATGTATGTTCACGCCGAGTCCCTAACAGGATAGGCAGACAGAGTACAGCGCCAGTTTTATCTAGACTTATATACCTCTTTTGCTTTTCCACATTCATCAGTCTCTTCATACCTACTCGCCGGTTTCCAGTACTCTTGGCGTTCCCATCCTGAGCATCTAATCTAGGTAGTTGGAACGTGGTTTTCGTCTGCCTCTTGCACACACTTTCGCCGCATTGTTTATCTGTTTCGTCAATATTTCTTCAATCATCTCTTTCTATATGTCAAAATCAAATTAACATGCCTTTCTTCATGTTTACAATGCACCGTCGTTCCCGCTAGCTTTTTATAAATGAAGTAGTTTTTGAGCCTATTCATTACAACCAAACAAACAAACAAAGTTTTCCTCTTTATAATATTAGTGTAGAATACATATTATGCTAAAAGGGATACAATGCCGTTCCTATTGGTGCAGTCAAATAATTTCTCCCATATTCTTTGTTCCAGAATGATGAGCCTCCAGAGATAACATACTGCGTGGTGGGGGGCGAAGGGGGCCTAGCCCTCCAGGCCGTCACGCCCACCCATCCGATGCCACCGCAGGATGAACTCGACGCCAAGTTTGCGGAGTTGGTGGTGAGTGCATTTTTTTTGTCGGTCGACATTGAATTTTTTGACAATCGCTGATTCGTGTATTGTACTTAGGTCTACTTTTGGATTATGTAAATACAAGGCCCAGAGCGTCTGATTGCCCGAATGGTCACTTTCCCATTATCGGCTTTGAATTCATAGCAATAGAGCGCTAGTAATCTGACCTCTTTCGCTTCATATACATTTATGAGTCTCTTCATACATGCTCACTTATTGTTTTCCTATGCTATATTCATTAATTTAGTTATAAAATTGATTTATTTTTAAGCAGTGTATATAAGTACATAAAGGTTGCTATTAAGTTTTAGTTTTAGCATTAGTACATATAACTTTTAGTACCGATAATAAGCAGTTCGAGTGTGTACTTAGTGTTACATTATCTAAGATGCATCTCTCTAACACATATGACTTTCATAACGGCGTGACTACGTTGTTCCCATCATTCTGCGCCTAATTTCATCATTGTATGAGCAGCGATGTTATGCAACTGTCATTATTTACTTCGGTGGTAATTAGTATATCATTGAGTTCAACGATCTTTTGAGATGCGTTTTCTCTACCTTGTGGTGTGACTTAAGCATGAGGGACAGCCAGTGTTAGTGACAGGTGACAAGTGACAGTGACAGTAAATGTCAATTAATAAATAAACCATGACGTGAATTCGGTAGTGTGTTGCTCACCGAAATAAATGTGAGCTATCTTTTATACCACGAAGGTGCCAAACAAGTATACGGCTGGCCTGACGGTAAGCGGGTACCGCCATCTGTAGACGCTTGGAACACATTTTTTTGGTAACAAGCGCAGTGGTTGCCTGTGGTTCGAGTTGCCTGCAACAGTTTAGTGACTGTTCACACCTCGAGGCAGTAGTTCTTGAGTAACAGCGATGAACTCGCTATCTGTCACGTTGCCACCTCAATAGTCAATACATCTCCAGCGAATAGAGGGTTAATAATAATAATGAGTTATTTTCCAAAAAGTCTTTACAAGTTACATTTTAACTGACCCCCATGCCAAGGCAAAGCCTGTCCCATAGGGGAAAAATACACCTCTGCTTACCCCTTAGGTAACAATTGTAGTGGAAGTGAAGTTGAAGTAAATAATAATACTATCTCAACTGGAGTTATAATATCTTGAATATAGATTGCTGGTTGAGATAAGGCGAGGTGTTGTTAATACTGATGACTGGTGTTCAATGGACGCGCCTCCGGTCATTTAGACCCTCGGATTACTTTCACAATCGTGAGAGAATAGGGTTGTCCATTCCATCGTAAAGTTAATATCTATACTTCTATACTAATATTATAAAGAGGAGAGATTTGTATGTAAGTATGTTTGTAAGGAATTAGCTCAAAAGTACTAGACCGATTTTAAAAGTTCGTTCACCATTTGAATGCTTTATCACTGATTAATATAGGCTATTCTAATTGCAAGAAAAAAGAAATTGTGCCAAAATGTTTAATAAATATATGTCCACCCGTGCGAAGCCGGGACGGGCCGCTAGTTAATTATATACCATTCACGTTTAAGATGGAATTCAAAAACTGCGTATTGCCGTGCTTGAGAAACGCGAATGGGCGATCCATGTCAAGTTGGCACCTATGTAAATATATATCATTGTGTTGTCGCGGCTGAATGAGTCCTCCAGAAATGGGTCTTAAGGAGGATTCTGTTCACTTATAAATATCTATAAATTTTGGAAGTTGCCTATAATGTGAAGAGTCAGTGGCTTTTACAATGCACAGATACGTCACTTATTACTTTGAATGTAAATGAGTCCCTCAGGCTATGTGATGGCAATAGCCTACATCTAAAGCCTACGCTAGACCGCTTATCATCAGGCGGGCCTTGGGCTTGTATGCCACCTTTGTTTAAAAAAAAACTTATTATTTTTATCACATAAATTACGAATTGAGAGTATATTAACTTGCTTATTATAAGCAAGTTAATATACTCTGTTTATAATCTATAATATATTATAAACAGATGTGTGTATTTTATTTATTAATATCTATGGATACCAGTGGCGAAGCGTCCTTAGAACACGATTCCTACCGGCTTCCCTTGGCAGATTCGCGCTCATATACGACTATTCTATGTAGTCATAATATCGCAAGAGACATAATTACATTGCGCCCTTTGTAAGAATATTCTCCAATATGCTGGATACAAAAACGCAATGTATGTGAAATCGCGCAAACGCCCACATACACGATTTCACGTAGTAGGCGGCTGGGGAACTCGCTCATAATATTGGGAATTCAAATAGTTAAAATGTAGGCAATTCACGCACACATAGACATTACAGCCACATCCAACCATTCGTCGATATAACAGCGATTATAAGCCGATCTCAGATAGCCTCCAATCTTTATTTGTTATGTATTAAGGTTTCGTTTCGCTTGAAAAGTTTCCTCCAATCAGAGCAATTCAAGAGTCAATCAAATCAAAGTCAATCATTGACCTCACCTAGCCATTATTTCGCGCGTATTTGCACGATTTGTTTTGTTATGCTAATTTATCTATTGTAATATGTGATAAGCTTGATTGTGTTGTGGTATATGGTTTAAAAAAACGAAAGTAGTGAAATTTTACTTGCCAAGTGTTGTCACAGTGTTTGTTTTGTTTTACCGTAAAGGTTTGTTTGTTTGTTTTTGTTTCTTGTCGTCACGTAGTCTGTATATAGCTATAAAATAGCCGTGGTGGCCGAGTGGTTCGAGCAGTTGCCTGCGACGCAAAGGTCGCAAGTTCGAATCCCGACTGTACCAATGAGTTTTTCTGAACTTAAGTACAGTGATTAGTCACACCACGAGCTCAACGGTGAAGGAAAACATCGAGAGGAAACCTGCATACGTCTGAGGAGAAATTCAAAGGCGTATGTATAGTCGTGCTGGAGTAACGGCGATGGACTCGCCATCTGTCACGTTGGCACCTAATATATACCTTTGGCGGAAAGTGGGTGTGTGGGTCTTACCTATACACCTCTGCCTACCCCTTCGGGGACCCTTGTGGGAAGGCGTGAGGATATATTATATATATATTATATTTTATTATAACTTCGTTCTCAAAACAATCTTTCGAAAATAAAAAATATATCATTAAACATGGACGGGCTCGTCCCGATATGAAAA
>JACCPG010000331.1:0-11347 GCA_016069955.1 Drepana arcuata
GCTATACATACGTCTTTGAATTTCTTCTCAAACGTATGCAGGTTACCACTCGATGTTTTCCATCACCGTAAATCTTGTGGTGTAACTAATCATTGCACTTGCGTTGAGAATAACGCATTGGTAAAGTTGGGATTCGAACTTACCATATTGGTGTTATAGGCACTCGACCACTACGGATCAATCGCCACTTTTTAAGAAACTCCGTAGCGCTTACTCGCGCCTTTCACTCTTATATTGGGTGGTATATCCGTATAACGACCTGGATAAAATCGATCGGACGCTCAAGGCCGGGAACGTCAATAGTACTCGAAACCGACAAGCATGTATGAAGAGACTGATGAATGTGGACAAAGCGAAAGAGGTATGTAAGTCTAGAGAGAACTTGCACACTATATTCTCTGCCTACCCCGTTAGGGACTCGGCGAGATGATGCGATGATGATGATGGTACATCCGAAGTTTAATCAACTATATCACATCCTGCCAGCATAGCCATTTCTCGTGGAAAACGTATGCGCGAATGTCGTATCTAACAATCATTCAGAATGCTCTCCGTTTTAGGCATAGTTTTTCCTCAAACTTGTTGTATATCTGCTAGACACTGTTACGGAACAAACATTATATATTTTCCACCGGTAACTAGAAGGAAAATGACAAAATATGCAAAATTAAGTAAGCAAACCCCAGGGTATGCCGCCCGCCTTGAACGTCGCGAAATTTAATCAGGATAGACCCGTACCAACCGCCCTGTTATGTAAAATTACTGGATTATAAGAGAAATTGGCAATGCTAAATAAAAAATGCTTTTATTAACCCAAGACAATTGTAGGTACTTTTATAAATATATAAAATTTTCGTAATGACAAATTTATTCCAACGTATTTTCTCATAATATTTGATACCATAATTTAGTCCTGTAATATTACGATGTTTGTGAATTTTTGTCGTAGAAATGGCAGGACAGATTTGGATAGAATTTGTAATAAAGATAGTTCTGTCAAGTCGCGAAAATATATCTGCAGCGTAAAGAGGATCTTGTTACACCTTTAGGGAATATTAATCATCACGGGCAGGTATTTCTAAAAACCGTTGTGGTCAATTGGCTCGAGTCAACACCAAAATTGTAAGTTCGAACTCCTACTGTACCAACTAGTTTTTCTGAACTGACGTCACATCACTATTTATTTATTTATTTATTTAGGTCTACCAACATATGCTTACAATAATACTTAAATACTATTACATTTGAAAACTTAAAACTAAAAGTAGCATACAATAATTATAGGTAAATAGCACTAGCTTGCAGTGAAGGAAAATATCAAAAAGGTTTTGAATTTAGAACGAGAAAATATTCAATGATGTCTGTATAATGCTTAAGGAACGGCGATGGATTAGACGTCACGTTTCTTTTAGCTTTTCGGTCTGATTAATCGACGCTTAATATTATAATTTATTGTTCCCAGAAATGAATCTCCTGAATATGGACGCGGAAAACCGCGTGGTCCTGAACGTGGGGGGGATACGGCACGAGACGTACAAGGCAACGTTGAAGAAGATCCCAGCGACGCGGCTGTCGCGGCTGACGGAAGCGCTCGCCAACTACGACCCGGTGCTCAACGAGTACTTCTTCGACCGGCACCCGGGCGTCTTCGCCCAGGTCCTCAACTACTACAGGTAAAGACACTTTATCTACTCGTGCCCTGTAGTTCACCCGCATAAAATATCATTCCTGTTATAATTTTATTTCTGAAAGAAATTTAAATTGAAATTGTTTATTTCTTACATTTCCATTTTCAAACTATTTCATTTCATAATTTATTCGCCAGAACACGAAGAGACTGATGAATGTGGACGAAGCGAAAGAGGTATGTAAGTCTAGAGAGAACTGGCGCACCTCACTCTCTGCCTACCCCGTTAGGGACTTGGCGTGATGATATGTATGTATGTAACACGGTTTGTTACATGACGTGCTCCTTTAGTGGTACATAGGGATTGAATTGCGCATTCGGCTACATATGAGAGATATACATACATAAGAGTAACCATGGAGTTTCTTGTCGGTTCTTCTCCATGGAAGCGACCAACCCGAACCGTGCTTCTTTTTCGACGTTTTATAAGTGCCCACCTGGGCCTATGTGAAATAAAAAGATTTTGATTTTGATTTTGATTATGATATAATGTTGGCATGGCTTTTTTCCTTAGGTAGGTATTTATATACCTCCTTACTAACTCCAACTACGATGCAATTTATTTATAAGGAAAATATGTTAAAAAAGAAAACCGCGGTTTGTTTCGCCGTTCTCCATACAGCGTAACGGTAGTTTTATATTTTATATGTGACGGTCAATAAGTGATCCCTATTGCCCTTACGTTCCGTTACCTGTACCTTTCGTTAAATAGGTAACATATTTTTAAGTTTGGTCTAGTTTTGTGTAGTATAATAATGATAATAATATATCCTCACGCCTTCCCACAAGGGTCCCCTAAGGGGTAGGCAGAGGTGTATAGGTAATAGCCACACACCCACTTAGAGGCATATTAGTTGGCAGCGCGTTAGCACGTTGGCAACGTGACAGATGATGAGTCCAACGCCGTTACTCCAGCACGACCATACAAATTTCTTCTCAGACGTATGCAGGTTTCCTCTTGTTTCCTTTGTGTAGTAATCACAAGTAAATACAAACGCTAAGATTCTTCTTCTGTCCAGTACAATATAATTTATACCAAACGCTTTGCTATAATGTTTAATTGAAGTAGCATGTTTTGCGAGTACTTGCGAAGCGTTGGCTTCATAGGAATTAATTAAAATTAATGATCTCATTAGGACGATATCGGTACGTAAGCGGTACGCAGAAAGTGTTGGAAGATAAATAGTAATTAATGTTTTAATTGCCCTATTTAATTTTATGTTAATATCCATGACATAAATATTATATTCAGGAATGCTTTGTATTTCTTTTTTCCAACCTGCACCTACTCCGTAAAACCAGGGAACTTATCCTTAAAACTCCTACGTTTACCTCTTCTTCCTATTCCAAGTCCTTCACTGAGCAAGCTGTCCGTCTATGGAACTCGCTGCCCCAGATCATCAGACTGGCAAAATCATTGAACTCCTTCAAGAAACTTTTATTTGAATACTATTTTTCTCTATAATTTGTACATAAGTAAGTATATTTATGTATATGTTATTGTATGTATATAATGTAGGTATATGTTTCGTATTTATTTATTTAGATTGCTTAGTGTATGTATATTATAGTAAAAATGTATATTTCATCCGCTCAACTATCACCCCTAACCTTTTTTTCTCTATTTCTTTTCTCTCTTCACTTGGTTGCCTGGAAGAGATCGCTTTTGCGATAAGGCCGCCTATTGTGCGTATTACATGTTTTTCTCTGTCTTTTGTCATCCTATTTGTTTGTATGTGTGTGTGTACAATAAAGAATATTATTATTATTTAAACATTTTCAATTTTTGTTTGTCTGTCTGTTTGTTCCGGGTAATCTGTGAAACGGCTGGACCGATTTTAACGGGACTTTCACTGGCAGATTAAAAGGAATAACTTAGACTACTTATTTTTTTATTATATACGTCACGCCTTTACAAGACAACAACCCCAAGGGCCAACGTGGCAGAAGTAAAAGCCTTTGAAACCATCCAGGCGGGGTGCGTGACTTTTATGGTTCTAAACAGTGTGTGTTTGGGGATAAATTCCCCGATGGGGAGAGGTGCCATAGTAGAAGGTAGCCTCATGTCCAATAAATTGTCCGAACTCTCCAAGTATCTAAAGTCAAAATGTACCTGACCAAGAATTAATTAGCTTTATGTGGCTATATATATATATATATACATATATTATACAGCTAGGTAATCAGACACCGACGATAAAAGGCCTGCCACCAAAGAAAATAAAAATATCAACTATTCATAAGGGTCTGGCGTAACCCGAGGAGGCTTTAATGAATTTATGAGGAGAGCGATATTTCAATTCTCCGAGGATTTCTTTGCGTTGTAACGTCAAATTAGTTCCTGCGAGATTATATTTATATAGCATGAGAATACGCATATATATATATATATATAGTGCTATATAAATATATTCCCGATAAATACACTAGTTAACTATACATATAGAGCCTAGAGGGAACAGGCACTTTAATCACTCTGCCAGGAGGCAGATATGTAGGTAGATATAGAATATATATTAGATATATAGTATTATTTTTATTTATTAAGCCGTGGTGGCCGAGTGGTTCGAGCAGTTGTCTGCGACGCAAAGGTCCCAAGTTCGAATCCCGACTGTACCAATGAGTTTTTCTGAACTTAAGTACAGTGATTAGTCACACCACGAGCTTTACGGTGAAGGAAAACATCGAGAGGAAACCTGCATACGTCTGAGAAAGAAATTCAAAGGCGTATGTATAGTCGTGCTGGAGTAACGGCGATGGACTCGCCATCTGTCACGTTGGCACCTAATATACCTCTGGCGGAAAGTGGGTGTGTGGGTATTACCTATATACCTCTGCCTACCCCTTCGGGGACCCATGTGGGAAGGCGTGAGGATATATTATTATTTTTATTTATTTACAAACATTTTTCTCAAAACCTTTTTTGGGAAAGCCACAAGTTTTCTTCCAACCTTAAAGCGCGCAAAGTTTACTCTTAATATTGAAATAAACCTCATTACACACCGAATTTTAATACTGACATCAAAATAACGAATTATTATTAAAGTGACGAAATGTTCCAATACTTAAGAAAAGGCTAAAAACATTGTGTGGATTCAGTATATATCATGCTCAAGACATAAAAATCTTTCCATCGAGGGCTTGCGTGAAGTGTGGGTCAAATTAATTTCGTTGACATGGGGTTGACAGCTCGGTAAACTTCGGAAACCTTCGAGTTTGCCACTAATAGCCCGATTGATTAAATACCTACTATTGACGTTTGCGATAACAAACCATGCTACATATATTTCTTGCCTCAAGGGACCCCGAGGGGTTAGGCAGTTGTGTATAGGTAGCCCACTTTGCGCCAAAGATATATTTTAGGTGCCAACGTGACAGATGGCATCTTCTTGGAAAACTGCAAACATACACAAATTTAGGCTAATAAACGGACAGTATTCATCCACAATATATATGTATATAACTAGCTGTGGCCTACGTAAAATTTCGCGATTTCAATGGTAATTCAGGAATACATTTTTTTTCCCGTTTCTGTATTTTTCGTTTATCCAGCGCTACTATAAGACGTAGTGTGATATCATAAAGCGTATGGTCTTCGTTAATACTCGGGCTGTCTAAGGCAATTAGACACCTAAAGTATTTATCAATTACATTGGAAGTTTCTAAGATTGACGCGTATAAACGAACAAAGTCTTCAGCTTTATAATATCGGAATAGATGACAACGAGGGATGGTGATGAGGGTATGACTATGAGGGTATAACTATGAGGGATGATGATGAGGGTTATGAGGTATGATAATCACAGTAAGAACTCTCCCAAGCACAATGCAACGTTTTTTTCTTATTATCAATAATTTTAGCTATTTTTCGTGTAGGACTGGCAAGCTCCACTACCCGACAGATGTCTGTGGACCACTGTTCGAGGAAGAGCTGGAGTTTTGGGGTCTGGACGCCAACCAGGTGGAGCCCTGCTGCTGGATGACGTATACACAGGTAATTAATATCAGCCTCAATTAAAACTATCGGTAAACCCCCAACTACGTAGATAAATGGCAAGTCCATCGCCGCTATTCAAGCACGACTATACCTACGTCATTGAATTTCTTGTCAAAAGTGTGCAGGTTTCCCTCGATGTTTTCCTTCACCGTAAAGCTTGTAGTGTGTCCAAACTACTTAACTGAAATTTTGAAAGTCGTTGGTAAAGTCGGGATTCGAACTTGCAATCTTTGTGTAGCAGGCAACAACACAGACCACTCGGCCACCACGGCTCACGTATAAGCAATGAAAATGCCAGTATGATGCATACGGCACGTTTTATATAAAACAAACCGTGGTACATTTTATGTCTTCTCTTAGACAACAAAGCACAACGCCGTTTTTTTATCACAGTGAGTAAGGTAATAATAATAATATATCCTCACGCCTTCCCACAAGTGTCCCCGAAGGGGTAGGCAGAGGTGTATAGGTAATACCCACACACCCACTTTCCGCCAGAGTTATATTAGGTGCCAACGTGACAGATGGCGAGTCCATCGCCGCTACTCAAGCACGACTATACATACGCCTTTGAATTTCTTCTCAGACGTATGCAGGTTTCCTCTCGATGTTTTCCTTCACCGTTCAGCTCGTGGTGTGACTAATCACTGTACTTAAGTTCAGAAAAACTCATTGGTACGGTAATCAACCATATTTCAGAACTAAACCAGCTTTTACTACTTGCGGGTGAAACTTTTCTCGTATGTCCAGAACTCGGCCAACAAGTTCGCTTTTATGACAATATGGCGGCCGACAATGTTATTAAATTAGCTGATATTGTCTCGGTAGGAATATTTGATCTAACCAAGGGTAGGTACCCTTGTTGGGAATCTAATAAAGAAGGCTTAGGGTTGGTGTTGGACATGAGAATCCTACAAATATTACAAATGTGAAAGCTTTTGTGGATGTTACTCAATCACGTCAGAACGACTGGACGGAACTGGACGAAATCTGAAATAGAGCTAGATTAACATATAGGATATGTTTTACTGCAGACAAAAGTACCAATAATAAAAATAATAAATAATAATATTATCCTCACGCCTTCCCACAAGGGTCCCCGAAGGGGTAGGCAGAGGTGTATAGGTAATAACCACACACCCACTTTCCGTCAGAGGTATATTAGGTGCCAACGTGACAGATGGAATGGTGGAAAGTGGGTATGTGGGTACTACCTACCCCTTCGGGGACCCTTGTGGAAGGCGTGTGGATTTATTATTATTTATAAATATTCGTTATAAAATAAATAAGTAACTGAGACTCATCATTGCGGGATTAGGTGCTTACCTGTTTTTTTTTAATTACAGGTTGGTTTTACGTTTCCAAACTCGTTGGTACAAGCTAGGTTATGACTGGCAATCATTGCAATGCAGGCGATTATTTACTTGTATTATATTAATAAGTTATCAATTCGAGCTTCAATAATTAAGCATGCATTAACTCTAACATGCGTACTTTCGTGAAAGGTTTAGTAATACGTTTATGTGAAAGGGCGGGTCTTTTTCAAACATCATCATCATCATCATATCATCACGCCAAGTCCCTAACGGGGTAGGCAGAGAGTATAGAGCGCCAGTTCTCTCTAGACTTACATACCTCTTTCGCTTCGTCCACATTCATCAGTCTCTTCATACATGCTCGTCGGTTTCGAGTACTCTTAACGTTCCGTCCTTCAGAGTCCGATCTATTTGATCCAGGTAGTTGGAACGTGGCCTTCCTCTGCCTCTTCTTGCACACACTTTTGCTTTGTATATCTGTTTCGTCAATCTTTCTTCACTCATCCTTTCTATGTGCCCAAACCAACGTAACATGCCTTTCTTCATCTTTACAATCACGCCCTCATTCACGCCAGTTGATTTGCGAATCTCTTAATTGCGGATTCGATCTAATATCGTTACGCCGCACATTTTTCGAAGAGATCGCATCTCGACTGCATTCAAGCTATTTTCATACTTCCTCTGACATACCCATTTCAAACATAAGGGAAAGAAATGAAATTTGCACGAGAATTAATTTTATATCTCCTCACGCCACTACTTACCCCTTCGGGGACCCTTGTCCCCGAAGGGGTAAGTAGTGGCGTGAGGGGTAAGTAGTAAGTAGGTAAGTAGTGGTGTGTCGGTATTACACACGTACCCATTTTCGCCGGAGATTTATTTTAGGCGCCAATGTGACAGATGGCGAGTCTGTCGCCGTTTCTCAAGCACGACTATATATCTATATATATTCCCAAGCATGACTATATATCACTTGGGTGGCAAACAAGCATGCGGTCCGCCTGATGGTAAGCGGTTACCGCCGCCTATGGACGCTTGCAGCACCAGGGGTATCACTCGCGCGTTGCCGACCCTGCAGGAATCTTTTCACACCCTTCTTGAAGAACTCCATGCTGTACTCTCCAGGGAAAACCTCAACGGGGAGCTAATTTTTTTTATTTCTTCTTAAACATATGCAAAGCTTTCTCTCGAGGTTTTCCTTGTCGTAAATCTCGTTGTGTGACCAATCCCTGTGCTTACGTTCAAGAAAGCTCATGGTACAGTCGGGATTCAAACGTGAAATATGCATTTGTGTTGCGAGCGACTGGTTCAACCACTAGGCCACCGAGGCTGTCTAAATGCTTGGTCGTTTTTGGTTTTTTATTCCGCAATGCTATATTCTGCATCGCCGTAATTTGAAATGTCGTTAACACGTCTACATTTGCATACGCTCATATTCGGCTATACATAGTAACGGCTTGTATTCGCGAGGGGAATAATAACTGGATCAAAAGATAACATTAGCCATGGAGTGGGGGCTTTAGGATAAGTGTAAAGGTTCACGATAAGTATATGTATAAAATACTTTTAGCCTTAATTTAAAAATTATTATGCTGATAATTTCATCTTTAAATATAAGCCAAGGTGGACGAGTGGTTCAAGTAGTTGACTACAACACGAAAATACCAATGAGTTTTTCTGAACATAAGTGATTAGTCACACCACGAGCTTTACGGTGAAGGACAACATCGAGAGAAAACCGGCATACACTCAAGAGGAAATTCAAAGCATGTATAGTCGTGCTGGAGTAACGGCGATGGAGTCGGCATCTGTCATGTTGACACCTTAAATATATCTCACAACGTAACTACCTACACCTCACTATGTAACTACCTACACCTCTGCCTACCCCTTCGGTAACCCTAGTAGAAAGGCGTGAAGATATATAATTAAATATACGGAATTTTGAGGGATGGTAACGCGCGAGCAACACCCCTGGTGTTGCAAGCGCCCAAAGGCAGCGGTAACCGCTTACCATCAGGCGGACCACATGCTTGTTTGCCACCCGTGTTGTAAAAAAAAATTACGAAAACTAAGTGTAGATATACTTTTTTTTATTAGATATTCAACGCAAGACATAGAAATAATTTCTACTACTGCAAAACCCTGCGAATCTTTAGTAAAGTACTTAGATCACAACAAGGTGGCGTAAAAGAGAAAACATACTTCCCGCTGATAAAATTTTATTAGATTTCCTCGACTGACTTGGCGCGAGTCGTAAAAGTATGATGCCAATAAACTACAATTCCCGTTCACCCTCGGGTTGCGTTCATACCAACGGGACTGCGGGTGGCAACATTCCCAAAATCGAGCTACGTACCGCACTGCGCTAGATTAAATTTACGTTCGGTTATGTAGATTTAAAAAGGTTTTTTCATGGCTAAGATGAATACAAAATATGTATCTATATACCCACCTACATAAATACCTATAAAAAAATATTCAAGATGTATATATCCAAGATCAGTTTTAGAAACACCCCTAGATATCCTACTAAAGCTATATATAAATAACTTTAAACACTAACAGTTCGTGGCATATTTATTTATCGCAAAACTACCTTAAAGTACTATACTACTAATTTCTACTGCCCGTTTTAAATACATATACATTAATAAGTTACAAATTTACAAGTATCAAGTTACAAGTATCAAGAGCCGTGGTGGCCGAGTGGTTCGAGCAGTTGCCTGCGACGCAAAGGTCGCAAGTTCGAATCCCGACTGTACCAATGAGTTTTTCTAAACTTAAGTACAGTGATTAGTCACACCACGAGCTTTACGGTGAAGGAAAACATCGAGAGGAAACCTGCATACGTCTGAGAAGCAATTCAAAGGCGTATGTATAGTCGTGCTTGAGTAACGGCGATGGACTCGCTATCTGTCACGTTGGCACCTAATATGCCTCTGGCGGAAAGTGGGTGTGTGGGTATTACCTATACACCTCTGCCTACCCCTTCGGGGACCCTTGTGGGAAGGCGTGAGGATATATTATTATTATTATTATAAGTTACAGGTAAGTGGCAAGTGAGTTTGTTTATCACCAACAGTTCGCCACAAATAACCATATTAGGTTACGAACTTTGTAATAAACTATACCTCATATGTTAATCTATCTTATAAACTATCTCTGTGGTGAAATTCATCCAATACCATTCATAATTTTTTGTGTGAAAGGGGAACAAACATTCACATTTACAATGTTAGTAGTAAATCCTCACGCCTTCCCACAAGGGTCCCCGAAGGGGTAGGTAGAGGTGTGTAGGTAGTATCCACACACCCACTTTCCGCCAAGGATATATATGCTAGTATTAAGCAAGCAAAATACTTAAACATATAGTGCCGAACCGTGCTTCTTTTTCGACGTTTTATAAGTGCCCACCTGGGCCTATGTGAAATAAAAAGATTTTGATTTTGATTTTAGTGCGCTTCAATTAACTTGAGCCTTGTTTCCCAGCATCGAGACACGCAAGAGACGCTGGCGGTTCTGGACCGCCTGGACTTGGACACGGAGAAGCCGACTGATGAGGAGGTGGCGCGCAAGTTTGGCTTCGAAGAGGACTATATCAAGGGAACCGTCTCGTGGTGGCAGCATCTGAAGCCACAGATGTGGTCATTGTTCGATGAGCCATATAGCTCTAACGCAGCCAAGGCAAGTGTTTTGTATAGAAACTACCTGCGCTTGTGAGAAACATACATTCATACATGCATATCAACACGCCGAGTTCCTAATTGGGTAGGCAGGGAGAATTTGCGGCAACATTAAAGAATAAGGGCCCCTGATGAATGTGCATGAAGCGAAAGAGATATGTAAGTCTAGAAAGAACTGGCGTTCTTCTCCAGTGAATTAGTGTGATGGTAATAATGTATGTTGTGTACTTATACAGATAGAAATAATAAATGTTCTTATGTATATCTGTACTGTCAAACTTTCTTCACTCATTCCTTTCTATATACTGACAGAATTATAATATGTTATATATTAGTTTATTTATACTCATACATTACGTTGAGGTATCTATTGGGAATATCTACATATATATATATATATATATTTCTCGTATATATATATAACACTGTATACAGAAAACAGTAATAAAAGCATAAAAATATTTATAACAAAAACTCTATTTATACAATGTGTGTCCATCTATCTGTCAGTTTGTTACATTTCAATCTAAGAAAGTTCTTTGATTTTCGTCTCAAACGCATACAGGTTTTGTGACTAATCACTGTACTAATGTTCAGATAAACGCATTGGTACAGTCGAGATTCGAACTTGCACTCTGTGTTGCAGGCGACTGCTTGTACA
>JACCPG010000331.1:12347-30310 GCA_016069955.1 Drepana arcuata
AGCAAGAATCTTACAAGAAGTAACTTACTTTTACTTATGTTATATGTGTAATAAACTTCAAATAAATATTATATCCATTTAACGTTAGCGAAACCGGCATAAAATCCGGTGTTATTCAAAATTACCGATTATTAGGATTTAAACAATGATTTGGTTTAAATTGCGCTTCATCTATCGATCTTAATGTGATAATGTCGTGTTTTTTTATAATAATACACATTTTTATAATAATACACATTTTTATAATAATACACATTTTTCTTTTTCAGATAATCGGTGTAATATCGGTATTTTTCATATGCGTGTCGATAATATCGTTCTGTCTGAAAACCCACCCGGACATGCGCGTGCCTGTAATAAGGAACTATCCCGTGAGGACTGCTAACCAATCGCAAGGTTGGGCATTGGACAAAGTGCAAACGAATGCTCACGTAGCGTTCTTTTACATCGAGTGTGTGTGCAACGCGTGGTTTACCATCGAAATCTTCGTGCGATTCGTATCGTCGCCAAACAAGTGTGAATTCGTTAAATCTTCCGTGAACATCATAGACTACATTGCAACGATGAGCTTCTACATCGACCTCATCCTCCAAAAGTACGCGTCTCACGTCGAGAACGCGGACATACTAGAATTCTTCTCCATCATCAGGATCATGAGGCTGTTCAAGCTGACGAGACATTCCTCAGGCCTGAAGATCTTGATCCAAACCTTCAGAGCGTCGGCGAAGGAATTAACTTTACTAGTATTTTTCTTAGTGCTCGGTATAGTTATATTCGCGAGCTTAGTGTATTACGCGGAGAGGATTCAGACGAATCCTCACAACGACTTCAACAGCATCCCGCTAGGGCTGTGGTGGGCGCTGGTGACGATGACCACGGTGGGGTATGGTGACATGGCGCCGAAGACCTATGTCGGGATGTTTGTCGGTGCATTGTGCGCTTTGGCCGGTGTGAGTATTCATGTTTTCTAATTATGAGAGTGGGTAGAAAAGGTTTACCGATAGCCCATACCTGCAGCCGTCTCGTGTAGTGGTCACAGCTCCTGACTGCGAAGCTTTAGGCTTCGATTCCCACTGAGGGCAGATATTTTGCAGAATAATATAGACATGTGCTGTTTGAAAGAGGGAAACCCTGTTATATATACCAATTAATACAATTCTTTTGACCACATACAGGTGCTGACGATAGCTCTTCCAGTTCCGGTGATAGTGTCCAACTTTGCTATGTACTACTCGCACACACAGGCGAGAGCTAAGCTGCCCAAGAAGAGGCGGAGAGTCATCAACGTGGAGCCTACGAGGCCTCCAACACGTAAGAAATATAATATAATATTACATACATTATCATCACGCCGTGCCACTACCACTAGTTCTCTCTAAACACATACCTCTTTCGCTTCGTCCACAATCATTATAATTAATTGTGATAAAATAATATATAATACCCATATGGGCAGCCTTGTGGCCTATTTCACCACTTCTAGTTTTAATATCGCCGCAAAGACTCGTTTTTCCTCTAAGGTCCTATCCTATCTCTATATCAGATATCATTTAAATTGGTTACCTGAAAGAATTTTAAAATTAACTATTTTCACATTTTCTAAATTAGTAATGATGAATTTATCACCATAAGCGCCTCACGAGATGGGTTGAGCAATAGTTATTTCTAGACTTGAAGATCTCTTTCGCTCCATCCACATTCAACAGTCATCATGAATATAATTAAATCAGCTATGTAGTTCTTAAGCCAAACCACAAAAGTCGTCACAGCACAGATAATGATGTTACAGTATCACAGATTAAAGCATCCAAATTTTATTGAATGATAACATTTAACCATGCAATAAATCTGTCAAAGGTAACTTGTAATTTTTTTGGAGCATAATTCAATTTTACTTTTTTATTTAAAAACTTCTTGCTATATTAATTACACAGGTGGGCTTAATGCCGTAGCATTCTCTACCAGTCAACCTTTGGGTGGTGCAGAAAAAAGTATGGCAGACATAAAGTATATATATTATTATGTTGAATGCTAAATCAAGAAATATATGTGTCAGGTACTCCAGGAAATCCAGGAGGCCAACCAGGACCTCTTGCACCAGGAATGGGGGCCCAAGTAGTAAACCGCAGAATGAATGCGATTAAAACAAACCATCCCAAGGACATGATGGGACCTAACATGGGTAAGGCTCAAGATACTAAAAGACAACTAATTACAACGAATGACTTTATCAGACAATTAATATCAAGTGTTTTGCTGTGACTAAACAAATGTGGCATGTTTCAATACAATTAATTAAAAACTATTCATAGCTCAACATTTGATGTTTATTCGAAGGAATAAAAACAAATTGTAAAGTTCATCCTCTCACCTTGAAAACTAATACGTGAACATTACGAGAGCTTGAAAATTAGTGATCAAGGATCGGTTTGACCACTTGTAGTTTTGAGCACATTGAATGTTCCATACATCACGAAGTAGTGAAACAAACCGAATTCCAAAATCTTTCTAAAAAGCGAAACTATTGGCATTTGATATCACAGTATACTAGAAATTAACATTACTGACATTTACTGAAACACTAATGACATAGCACTAATTTCAAAACTGAATAAGAAACATAGCGTGTATTAGACAACTGATTGATCTACCCAAAGCGTTCTACCAAATAGGTATAACTCTGCAGTACTACGCGCACAATTATACAAAATTTCGACGTATAACTTAATACAGAAATATTTCGGACATTGGATGATCAGGTAATAGTCTATAAAACTACCATAATGTTCATCATGTATATATTTTGATCCGTATTCAAAGGTGAGTTCAGATTTGTTTTCAGGATCACAGTGCAGTTAGATTGGAAAAACAGATTGGCCGTACCCAAAGTTCCCAACATAGTACAAATACTAATAAAAACTAGGTACTCACATAACTAACAGTAGCTTATGCAGTGTAATCCTCCACAGATGGTGATCGTAGCGAGCTTGAGGCTATGATCCAAACAACACCAAACAACTGCAAAAGAAAGAATTTAAACATGCTTTAGATAGCACCATACCGACGCAGTCTGGTCGACCAACGGGCTAGCTATGTCGCCTGCACACACGGATAGCTTAACAGGAATGCTACATCTGAATATATAGTCACCACTTGTCATCCTTACCATCATTAATATCTATGCACAAATGGCAATCTTCAAGCAGCACCAAAGGAACCTCCTAGGTCCCTTGCTTCGTCGATAAGAGAGGAAGGTTGGCGATTTTGACAATGTTACAGTGTGGATCCTTTTACAATTTAGTTGCTTGGCTGCTTTGTCCTATTTTGATGTTGTTGTAGATTGTAATAGTTGTGTACAAAGCCCGTGGTGTATATTGTTTAAATTAGTATGTATTCCCTTAGAATTTTAAGTTCTACTAGGTTCCATTCAATTAGATTAAGAGAATGATTGAAGTATTTTTACAGGCAATCATCATAATACACCAGTACTATGTCCAAACACTACACCAACAGAAGTAGCGAAATCACAACCCGACACCGCGGTACATGTTCTTGTTATAGTACCTCTATCTATGTACCTAACTACTAACATTACCAAAATATTGGATTTGTCAAAAGGACATTGCATTTGGCCCTTATGGAATCACCATTTCCTTAACCACTAACCCCTGTGTGCTGTTTTCCTTAAATTATTGCGTTTACTGTTTGTACTGCTATTCTGTGTAACGTGGTTTTATTATTGATGTTCTTACTTTAAATTTTGATTTATGTTTTTAGTTTCAAAATAAAAATCATAGTTAAATAACTGTAAGTAAATATGAAACTAGTATATCAAATATGCATGCAGGCTTGCCTGATACAACAGAACTTTAACAATAAATTTCTAAATGTACGTAAATTTCAAAACTTTTTCCATTAGCATAAATTATAGTGGCCGTTTTATTTCCAACAGTTGCAAGTTTAATGCCGGGCATGGATCTTTCAGTCACCACGCGCCTGACTCCAAGCCCTCGGGACATGAGTCCAGCTTTGGCTATAGCTTTGCCTATGATGAAGTCACTGAACATCGACCCGGCCCAGTGCTTTGACAACATGGCTTTCCACAGCGAGAAATCAGAAGGAAAAAGCACTGAAAGTAAATCATCGAGCAGACAGGAATCGGTAGAAAGTGATAGCACTGTCAAAGCAAATAACTATAGGAATGAGAGATACCTAGATAAAGTGGAGGAAAGAACTGACGCGAGAACACCTCTACTCAGAGATCACAAAATCGAATCCCTCGACGAAACCAAACTGAGAGATAATAAGGTTGAAAAGCGAAAATCATCAGCTTCTACATAAGGTTAAATAAATTAATAATAACTAATGAAACAATACTTGACCAATAGTCATAAACGAACTCTTTCACTATTAATACGTAAAGAAATGCTGAAATGGTTGATAATGAATGAAATGTGAATATTCACAGAAGAGATTAGTACTGTTTCTCCTGCCCTTTAAATCTAAACATGTAATTAGTGTTATGAACAGAATTTTCGGACTCCTATCGTATATTGCAGTATCATAAATATCTTATTTATAATGCAGTGCTTTATATCTTATGCTATAAATTATATGGAAAATTATATTTATAATATATAAAAACTGATTTGAAATCATGTTAATGTCTTATAAGATCACACACAAGGCCGTGTTAGATGTAAGGTATGGAATTGTGAAGGTACTTACAGACTTGTTTTAGACACCGACTATTTAGTTTCGTGTCTCATATTAAGCTCAGCGTGCTGGACCATTATAGCTCGATATCTGCTAGCATAAATTTGTTCTGTTTTGTTGGATATCAAAATAATTACTTCGTGTCATTTGTTCATATGTAAACTGAGTTTCAATTTTATGAAAAACCATTTATGAATTACAAAGTCTCACATCGAAAAGAGGAATATTATTTTCAGGGCAGTTTAATCTTGGCATAGTCTTTTGTTCATAATAATTTTCGCTTGAAAGTGTATATAATATAATCTATACTAGACAGGACTTAAATAAATCAATATAAAAAAAATACTCCATGACATGACAAAAAGGTCACTGCAGTCAAATGTCTATGGAAACGTACATTAGAACAGAAAAGTGCAGTTTGCTTCCAATAGAGAAACTACTTAAACAAAACGTTGAAATAATTTATTGAACTTTTCGATTCTCAAAATCATTATGGGTACATACCACAACGTCTCATTGTCATGGTTGTTCAAGGATTTATAGATGTCATACACATTTGTCAGTTAATAATCCTTGAATTATTATATGACGTCATGGTAACCCGCTGGAAGCGAGAACGGTGTAGTAAATAAGTCAGGTCAGTATTGGCCAGAGAAATTCATGACAAGTGTTTACTGTCCATTAGACAGAAGTGAAGCTTTTTTATTACATTCAATTCATTGTTGCAGGGCATATGCCTCCCTTACAGCGCCACAATGAGCGGCACTCAATGTATATTTATTTACTTACAACGCGTCCAAATTCACAAGACAGAACAGGTTCGTCTACCGTCAATATATCTTTATATACGAAGCCAAAACAGGGTGCATTGAACCCTCATCTTACTCTACGATATGATTGTATTCTCGATAGTACACTGCACAAAGTTTCTTAAGAAAATAATTTACTTTCAGATTTTGATTTATCTTACGATCCTTAGGTGGATCCAGGTGGCCAGTCCTAATATGGTCAATTATTGCCGCAATAATAATATTGCAAGAATGTTTATTCCTCTTGACGCAAAAACTGCTGAACGGAATTGAATGAAATTTGGCACGACTATAGATTATTAGCTGGACTAACACATAGAATATTATTTTAACACATAGAGTTTTTTTATTTCATAAAAGAAAAAACGTAAGACTAAATAGCGTTCCAGAAACTTGAAACGTATACAATTAATTGTTTCCCATACAGTTTGCGGAGTACAAAGACAATGATAATACAATCTTGATAGATAATGAAAATTGTTTGGAAAGTTATAGATATTCTTGCTATATAATATAATTATTGAACACAATTGTCATCTGAAGTGGGCTTTAGTCAAAGTTATGGAGTTATACTCAACTGTCAAATTTAAAATTAATTATCAGACTGATTTTTTAAATAAATAAATCGTAATCCCTGAAAAATCGATAAAACAAACGTACGTGAGCTATTCATTAATAACAATAATTAATTCGAATTAATAAACATAAACGAAGGATTTAAAAACACACATATCACCACACCGACTCCCTGACGGGGAAGGCAGAAAAAGTAGAGTGCTAGTCTTCTCTAGATCTCTTTCGCTTTATCCACATGTATCATGCTCATGGTCGAGTTCTCTTGACGTATCGTTCTTATAACAATAAGGATGAGAACTCGGTCATTTTTCATCGCGTCTTTGAATATACGATTTTGATATATGTAATTGAAACATTTACCACAAACTTAATTCAAAATAAAAATATTTATAAAAGTTAGTTATAAATTTAAAATATAACATTTAAAAAAATACGCGCACTAACTTGATAATAAACACGCTAGAGGCTTATACTTGTATTGACAAACAGGACGAACGTCCCCTCTATAAATTAATTACTCTACTAGCGCAGGACAAAATTATCCATGACGTTACTGGAAATTCTCCAAGCTTCGTATAGTTACCTAAGCTAAATATACTGTACCTATCAGTATATTTTGCCGTTTATTAATCTGTTAAAACACAACTTTTTACATGCTAGTGGAAGACCTCAGAAGGTAATTCTAATAAATTTGCATTCTGAAATCAATAATTACCCGTCGTATATTTTACTACATGAATAATTAATCGTCATTCATAGAGCTGTAATAAAAAAGCTTCACCTCAAAGCAAATAAGTATACATTAAAATAATGTAAATAAATTATAGTAGCGTTAATAATTTTATATCTTGTCAAATAAATAAATATTTATAGACAATCACTAGACAAACATATCATCGGCACTTTCTTTCATTCTTGGTGTTTATATAACCCTGGTATTCTTAAATGTATAATAACTTAATTAAATTATAATAAAATATATTAATTAAATTATATTCTAGAATAAATTAAGAGTAGATAGAGTTAAAAATTATAACAAATATAAGTATAATATACACCTGTATTATTGAAATGGAAAGAAATCATTAATTTTATTGAACAATTAAAAAACATTTGTATTATCATGGTTGTATAGTTTTAGAAAAAGAGTGTTTATTATTAAGTTAACACTGTTTTTGTCACATTTAAGAATAAGCTAGCTTATTTACTTATATTTCTGTTAAAATTCTCTAAATCCTCTTCATGTTGGATATATATACCCACGCACGAATAAAGACGTAGATAAAGGGCCTGTGGCAGGTTTCGATATGTTGGGAGCTAATACTATTGATAATTTATTACATTGCATTAATTAAATAAAAAGGTGAATAATCAAAATCACTAAATTAGAACGATTTGATTTTGATTAATTATTAAGCAAAGGCGTTGCCTAGCAACTTTCAAGGCGCATGTGCAATGTTACTTTAGAGTTAAAATAAGAAAACCATGTCTAAATTTCAGGGACCCTTAAGTGTTTTGATAGTATATTTGGCATAAATTAATTTCATATAACTTCATTTATCATTACATGTATTTTTGTTTTCAAATCAGCCCTGTTTTCGGTCAGTAATTATCACGATGCTAAATCTAATTTTCAGTTGGAATATTTATCACTGCATTAGCCAATCACAGACAGAGACCATCTCAGTCACGTGACACCATCATTGGCAAATCCTCGAATTATTTCGCAGATAATTATTGATTACGTGTACGATCGTGATAATTATTGATTTGCCTTTTTTTCATTAGTAAGAAGTCAAAAGTGGTAAGACGCATAAAATGCAATAATCAACATATTATTATATATTTAATAGATAGCACTCTGTGTTTATATATATGAAATGTTTGTATATACGCTTAGAAATTAAATTAAGGTAATGCTTTGAAATCCATAAATTATACAATTGTATTGGGTAAACTTTAGTGATTTTTATTATGTTGTTTTGGGATTCAATTAAATCATCCGCATGACACATTATCCTTTCTAGTAACAAGATGCCTATGAGAACCTAAAACGTGTTTGATAGCGAAAGGTGCAAATAATAATTTACTGAGTACTGAGTACTGAACTCAGCTATATCTACCTGTCTGCCGTATTGACACAACTTACGTGCATACATTTTTCACGACAACCACTATTTATTTACCAGAACGGTAAATCCAATTATACTCATGACATACCTCAAAATAACAAGTCGATTATCAGTCGCAATGCGATTCTAAGGTCTAATTTAACAAACATTTGACATCTTAAGAAAAAAATCAACCGAGTTGTTATATTATGTTACGAGTTATGAGTTTACCAATAACAGATAAAATAATATACCTCTGGCGGAAAGTGGGTGTGGGTATATTACCTATACACCTCTGCCTACCCCTTCGGGAACCCTTGTGGGAAGGCGTGAGGATATTTATTTATTTTATTTTTAGATCTCTGTTTCACCACTATATAAAGATGAGTATAATATATATTTAAGGATAAGAACAAAAACGAATGAATGAATATGAATATGGATAAATTAAATATGATTATTTATAGTTGGCTCCTTATTCGACCTGACATTTGACCAGTATGGTAAGTTTAGTTGTCAGAGGAATTAGTATTCTATTTTTATTTATTTATCTCTTTATACATAATTATTACGGCAAAAAAAAACAATTACACTTATGAGTAATTATAAGAGCCTCATTCATACACTCATCTATGACCGTTAACAGCCGTGGTGGCCGAGTGGTTTGAGCAGTTGCCTGCGACGCAAAGGTCGCAAGTTCGAATCCCGACTGTACCAATGAGTTTTTCTGAACTTAAGTACAGTGATTAGTCACACCACGAGCTTTACGGTGAAGGAAAACATCGAGAGGAAACCTGCATACGTCTGAGAAGAAATTCAAATAGTCGTGCTTGAGTAACGGCGATGGACTCGCCACCTGTCACGTTGGCACCTAATATACCTCTGGCGGAAAGTGGGTGTGTGGGTATTACCTATACACCTCTGCCCACCTCTTCGGGGACCCTTGTGGGAAGGCGTGAGGATATATTATATTTATTATTCTTTATTTGAAATAAGTCTCATATATTACATTTTTAAATATATATATAAAAAAAAACATTTAAAAATATAAAATATAGGGGCCCACCGGTATCGGGATCAGGGTCCAAGGTACCGGTGGCTAGGGTCCCAGAGAAAGAAATCTCCTCACAATACGTGCCGTTTCGAGCAGTACTGCTTTCTGTATCAGGCACTTGATCCAACCGTCTAACGAGAGCCTCTTGAGGTGTTGGTCGAGGCTCTTTGCCATTAGGCCATTGGCCGTTATTACTATCGGCACAATGATTGCAGAGTCCACATCCCACATGCTGACAATCTCGTGAGCCAAGTCCAAATATTTTATTTGTTTGTCTTTTTCGGCTTTCACGAGATTCCCATCATGCGGGACAGTAATATCTACAATCATTGTGCGGCGCTCTAATCGATCTATCAGCACTATATCCGGTTTATTAGCGGTTATACACCTGTCTGTGATGATAGATCGATCCCAGTACAACGTGACATGACCATTTTCTAGAACTGGGTCGGGCGAATACCTGTAGTACGGCACCTCCGAGTCCACAAGGTTATACTTCAAAGCAAGTTGTTGGTGTATGATCTTGGCTACTTGGTTGTGTCTGTGTAAGTACTCACCGTTAGCTAGATGAGAACAACCAGAGATAATATGTCTCAGAGATTCACCCGGGCGGTGGCATGCCCGACAGATGTCAACCGTGCCGTCTCTTAAAATATATTTTCGATAGTTGTTCGTCATCATAACTTCATCCATAATTGCACAGACAAAGCCTTCGGTTTCCCCGAAGAGATCACCAAAGCGTAGCCAAGCCAGAGATGCTTCAAGGTCTACGTCAGGGTCATGTAGGGCCCGGTAAAAGCGACCATGGGGCTCCTTGCTTTGCCATATCTCCCTGCGATCATTGGTAGTGAGTACCACAGGTTTACGCCAGTTCTCTTTCGCTAAGGAGAGCGCGGTTAGTCCTTTGTCCACTGCCACCACATCTCGATGCATACCCACTTCGGTAGAGCGAAAATACTCTCTGAGCTTGTATACTTCGCGATTGTGGAGGGTTTTGGCATTCAAGAAGCCTCGACCCCCCACATTTTCTAGGGATGTATAGCCTCATTATCGATGACCGTGGGTGATGCATTCGATATGAGGTGAGCAATGTACGAACTTTTCTATCTGTAATTTCCAATTCCCTCTGAGTCCACTTTAGTATGCCAAAGGAGTACATTAACACCGGCATGACCCATCCATTATAGGCGCGTACCTTATTACCACCAGTCAGTAGGCTCTTTAGTACTTTTGTGAGCCGGCCATAAAATCGGTCCAGTAGTGATTTCTTCATGTCAGCTTCGTGAATGCCTAACGCCTCCGACATACCCAAATACTTATAGTTCTCAGTTGGGGTGAGGGATCTAATATTTATGGAATCCGAGAATTGAATTCCAACAGATTCCACAATATTTCCTCTTTTGACATGCATGACAGCACATTTGTCAATACCAAATTCCATCCTAATAGAATTACTAAAGTTTTGGGTTACATTTAGTAGTTCTGTTAGTTGCAATTCGCTAGGAGCAAACAGTTTCAGATCATCCATGTAAAGGAGGTGAGAGATAACCTGACCCCCTCTCCTCAATCGGTAACCGAGCCCTGAACTTTCCAGTAAAGTGCTCAGAGGGTTTAATGCCAAACAAAACCAAAGTGGGCTCAAGCTATCGCCCTGGAATATACCACGCTCAATCCTTATTGGTTCATCGTTTCCTGGAATCTGTCGACCTCTAGGGTAATGTAGGACCGTTTTCCATTGCCCCATAATTGACTTTAGAAAGATGCGGAGGGTTGAGTTTACTTTATATAATTCTAATACCCTCATAAGCCATGTATGTGGTACCGAGTCGTATGCCTTCTTATAATCAATCCAGCATGTCGACAGATTCTTACGGGAACGGCGAACCTGTTGGCTAATGGTCATATCAATAAGGAGCAGCTCCTTAGTACCACGAGACCCATTCTTACAGCCATTTTGAGATGCAGACATGATTACGTTGTTGTTAATATGTATAGAAATTTTTGCCCTCAGTATGGATGTAAGAAGTTTATACATCGTTGGTAAGCATGTAATTGGTCTATAATTTTTTGGGTCCATGGTACTACCTGATTTATGGAGCAGGTGGGTGATTCCTGTCATTAAAAATGATGGTAACGAGCCAGATTCTAAGGACGACTGGAATTGAGAGGCCAATCGAGCATGCGAGGTGCGTAACCACTTCAGCCAAAAATTGTGTAGTCCATCAGGACCCGGTGATTTCCAGTTTGATAAAGACTGGACTGCATCGGCTACGTCTTTGGGGCTGATCGTAACTTCCCCCATTTCGTGAATTGATTCACATACTTTTTTGATCTCCTCAATCCAATCACCTTCAGTGTGAGTAACGGGCACCGACCAAATATTCGACCAGAATGTGCACACAGCATCATTGTCCGGCAGTTGCTCGTCACTCACACCTTGTTCCGAACGTTCCCAACCTCTATACACCCACTTTTCGTCATTTTGAAACATGCGGTTCTGTGTGTATCGGTCCACTCGCTGTTTATATCTACGTATACGGTTTGCCCATGCATAAACTTTCTGCTTTAAGTAGTCGATGCGCTCCGTGACACAAGCTACATAATCACGGGGGTTGATGTCGGATCCCGAAAAAGCTTTCCTCACATAGCGCATTACTCTAGGTCTAGTATTACCTTCTCTGAAACAGCTTAGTTTACCAATGAGAACCCTGGCATCGTCAATTCGACGCTGAATTCTGCGCTGCCAGATTGGTACAGCTGGTTTCGGTTGTCCGGTTCGCTCGTGGTTAGGGAAGTTTACGTGAGCTAAACGGCATGCTGCAATAGCCGCACAATATAAAATTTGATGTGTTTCGGTTAGATCTTCACAGCAATCAAGATATTCTGGGAGCAGCGAATCCAGGGTAGCCACTAGCGCCAGTTTTTTTTTATGCATGGGCAATCGTGGTAGGCGTGGTCTAAGTCCTGGTGATACAAACTTATACTGCTGAACCGCATCCTTCAAAGTGCTCCTTACTAGTTCGTTGTACTGGGTACCTGCATTAAGGGGCCGATCACCTCCTTCCATATCAGTATAGCTAGGCTGCGGTAGCGTTATTGAAGAGACTAGCGACTGCGCAGCTGATTGCGCTGGGGCAGAGGGGACATGGCTACCCTGCATTTCAGAGCGTAGCCGATCAAGCACATTGTCATCCAATCTGTGGTTGCGTTGGATGACACGCACCTGATCCGACAGTCGTTGTGCCGAGACGTTGACAGTTGGTTCAAGCTCCTGGAACAGTAAAAGCATTCTACTACGGTACGCAGTGAGGCTAGTTATTATTATTATTATTATCTATGACCGTCTGTTACAATTAACTGACATTGACGCCAATTTGGATTCAAGCAGAAGTATAAGCCTATTGTTCTGTTAATATAGATCACCTTTAACACCAAGTAGGTACTTGGTTATCTTCTTCTTCTTAAATATAAAAATCAATCGCCATTCGTTCTTGTAAAACTTCCAACTGGCACACCTGATTTTATTGTTATTATCATGATTCCCGGAATGGATTAAGTTCACCTTTGCTTCAATTGATAGGTGGACCTGACGTCGTGCCGAATTTTTTCACCAAAATGGATGTGACCGAGACGTTATCGACAACTATACTTGGAGATCAATAAATATGGTCGTCGGAGAGTAAATAAGAGCTTTATCCTCAGATGAAAACTTATCCTAGTTTAATACATTAGACTAAAGCAAACCTATGTATGAATATTACTTGGAACTCGACGATAGTAGATTACACATGAATTACGCTTCACGAAGTTAATTAAACAAGTTTATGCGTGTAATGAAAGCAATAATAGTTACATATTCTATTAAATAACAAAGCTTTCGGGGAGTTGTGAAACAGTTTTATCAACAGTCGGTCAACAACCCTATACTAAATAAGTTACGGCCCTGCCTTCACGCCTCAGGCGGGGGTGTTCATCACCCCTCTAGTTAAAATTCATCTAAATGTCCTGCCCTACATTTCAACAGGCTCATTCTGTGGTCACATTTATTAGTAGTAACATTTATTGTGTGTTCTTACGTATATATAAAATGCGAGTTGTCCGAGTGGTTCGAGTAGTTGCCTGCGACACTAAGAAGTTCGAATCCCGACTGTACCAATGAGTTTTTTTTATCTCTGAACTTTCAGTAAAGTACAGTGATTAATCACACCACGAGCTTTAAGGTGAAGGAAAACATCGAGAGGAAACCTGAATACGTCTGAGAATCAATTCAAAGGCGTATGTGTTGACGTGCTTGAGTAACGGCGATGGACTTGTCAGCTCTTATTTTAACCGGAGAATTCCGTTGCATCGAGATTTTGTTCTAATTTCTTCATTTTCGGCTCTTTTATTAATTCAAGATATTCCAATTACCACCTTAGCATTAATGCTACTATTCTTCTCTTTCACAGCTACATACCAAATCAGTTCGTCCTATTAAAACCTGTAAAGCTGCCAGTTATGATGATTAATTAATACAATTATGAAAGCTATTTTGTTTTATTAAAAAAGGAATTTCACTGCCGGAATAAAGAATTCATTAGACATCCTATTTAAAAGCTGCTGGCGGGTAATTAAGATAATAATAATTGGTTGTTTAGTGAAAGCAACGTCTGATATAAAAAGACAAAATAATTAAAAATATTTTTCATAGTTTCGTAACAAGAGCAATAACAATGTTACAGATAAAATTAATATTTGATTTTAAAATATTTTAGAACGAAGTGAACAAATATTAAGAACATCAGTTATTGTGTATGTTTGACCTGAAATAATGAATCAATGGATTTAAACTATGAATAATTTTATCAGACTGTATACTAGTACACCCATTTTCTAGTAAGAAACGCTGAGACAATCCATGAAAAATAGATTGGGCATAAGAAATGATTGTATCCACATGGACGCATGCTGAAAAGCGATGGGACCGTGGTAACTAAATATTAATAACTTTTTAAATAATAATTGTATACAAATTACGTATGTAGAAATTCACAAAAATAAATAATAGTTAGAAAAATCTAAAAACACGTTTTTAAAGAAAATCTCACAAAAAAATCAAAATAATTTTAAATAAATTTTAATTAAGCATAATGTAACAAGGAATTAGCTGTATTAGTAGTAGTTAGTTTCAACTGTTCTTTGTAAATATTATTAATTGTTGTTACTAATATAATACCTACATTATATTAAAAAAAACAGTGGGGTGCTTGTTGCCAATAGTAATAAATATTTTATTGACAGATATGAGTAGAAGGATTATAATTTTGATAATATCTTGAAAAGCACCCACGCTTTTTTGCTATAGGTAATATTTTTTTCTTATTTACACTTCTAATTAATTAAAATTTATTTTCTTTTCTTTAGTTGGATTTTCTTCAAAAGCGTGTTTTTTAAAGTTTTTTTTAAGAAGAAGGGGTAGGCAGATGTGTATAGGTAATACCCACACACCCACTTTCCGCCAAAGGTATATTAGGTGCCAACGTGATAGATGGCGAGTCCATCGCCGTTACTCAAGCACAACTATACATACGCCTTTGAATTTCTTCTCAGACGTATGTAGGTATCCTCTCGATGTTTTCCTTCACCGTAAAGCTCGTGGTGTGACTAATCACTGTACTTAAGATCAGAAAAACTCATTGGTACAGTATATATCTTTGAATGTCTTCTCAAACGTATGAAGGTTTCTTCTCGATATTGTCCTTCACCTTAAGTGTCGTGGCCCCAGCTCAATCACTAGGTACTTTATAGAAAATATCTATAAACATTTAATATATCCGGAACACAGTGAAGTGGCACACAGAGTGGCAACGCGCAAGTAATACTTAGGTATCGTGAGCGTAAATAAGCTACGGTAACCGTTTCCCATCAGGTGGGCCGTATGCTTGTTTGCCACTCTTGTTGTATAAAAAAAATAAAAAAAGTACACACTTCCTACCTCTTTGGGGCCCCCATACGGGAAGGCCTTGTAACGTATTAATAACAAAATGATAAACTTCTCGTTTAGAAGCTAGACTACGGCAATTACCTGTCTTCAAAGGGTCATATAAACACAATAACTCACCTTTAAATACCTATTAATCCCAGTCAGCAAGATAAGTGGCGTCCCTTACTACAGAGAATACAGAAACGGTTTTAATATATATTAATGGGAAAGCTAGGTTCCCTTTGAAATATACGCAGCGTAACGATATTAGATCGAATCAGCAATAAAGGGATTCGCAAAGGAACTGGCGTGAACGAGGTTGTTTGTGTAAAGATGTAGGAAAGCATGTTACGTTGGTTTGTGTAAAGATCTAGGTTACGTTGGATTGGACATTTATAACAGTGAGTGAGCTTAGATTTATGAAAAACATATACAACGCGAACGTGTGTAAGGGGTAGAGGAAGATCACGTTCCTACTATGCCAAATCGATCAGACTTTCAAGGCAGTGAACGTCACGAGTAATCGAACCGAAAATTGTTGATATTATACGTAAAGTATCGTGCATTCAGCGGCGTAGCTATCGGACTCTGACTTACAAACTATAAATTGAACTAATGAAAATTACTCCCACATTTGGAATATAAATAAGCCGGATTCCAAGAATGCGACTTTAATAATGACAACTTAATTTTTATTAAAATAAGTTACAATGTCTTTGATTTTTTATTTTACTATGGAGTTGACTGTATTACGACGAATCTGGATTACGACAAATCTGGAGTACGTCGAATTCGGAAAACGAGGAATATGGAACAAACGATTTTAAATAGCTTAATTGGGACCCTAGTGTATTTTTTGCTCCAGGGCCTTTGGTTGACTAGCTACGTCACAGCATGTATTTGGAAATTATAAATTAAATAACCGCTGAGATTTTCCCTACTAAAGTGTACTGACAGCAGACAATTTTTCAAGAAGTGTATTCAAATATTCTTACAGTTACTGATACCAATTGTGATGCAAGCGTCCATAGGCGTTGGAAACCTTTACTTAGGAATCAAATTGTATACAACACAATAAATCAAATCAAAAAGCGGAAAACAAAACAAACATTTGACATACATACAATTAATTTTGCTTGTTGAATGCGTGAACGTCTACTGTTCAGAAAAGGTTTTATTATATCTGTAACTTTTCCCTTGGGTGCAGTAACGATGCACTAAGATGTAATGGTATGCAACTACAGCTTCCAACGCTTAGTAAGCACTAGATAGTAATGACTCAGTGAGTCTCCAAGTACTTAAACCTTCTGGGACGTATACTTTAGTTGCAACTCTAGAGCATAGCAGTGAAATGTAGTTACAGTCTGCAGTCTACAACACGAAATAATTAAATATATATATATTCCTCTGTCGCTTCCTTATCCAATATTGCAGGTACCTCCCACAAGGGTTCCCAAAGGCGCAGGCAGAGCTGTATATGACTACCTATGTGTGGGTAGGTGTGGGTTCGCCGCAGATATATTTTAGGTGCCAACGTGATAGATGGGGAGTCAAATACGTCTTTGAATTTCTTCTCAAATATATGCATGTTGCCTCTCGATGTTTAGCTTAAAAAAAGTCGTGGTATGACTCGTGTGATCACTTGAGAACAAAAACTTGTTTTGCAAGCGACCGAAACACTCGGCTACCATTGCAATTATAGATAATAATCTATTTAATTTGCAACCATAGAAAAGAATCATAAAAACAAATGGAGTCTTAAAAAACAAGAAAGATGAAATTAGTATTTTACTTGCTTGAACGCAGTGGTTATACAGAGCTCCAGTTTTTAGTACTGACTCCTCGAAAGGAATTCTAGTTATAAGTTAATAGCAAAAAGCCATTACGAAATCACAAACAGACATTTTACTAACGGCAACTACACAGTATTCCCCTGACTTTACCACGTTAATAAATGTTAAGGTTACCAGGGAATAGGTTTATACGGGCTGTAGTAAATCACACACTCATAAATGTCGTTCACATACTGTAAATGTCGTTCTACTTATCTAAATAAATATATAAAAAAGAATGTTTATCTGAATGTCCTTTATAGAATCGTAAACGGCTGGCCCGATTTTAATAAAATTTTCTGTGTCTTCAGATTTATTCGAGAATGGTTTAGATTCACAATTGGACCCGACAGGTGGCGCTGCGATTGTGTTTCAGGAAATTATTTTTTTTCACCCGAGCGAACTTGGGCGGGGCTATTGGTATGCATTAAATACGAAAGTTTATGAGGATGTTCGTTCCTCATTCACGCAAATACTGATCGGAATTGAATTAAATTTGACACAAAGATAGATTTTGTCTGGAATAACAAATATGATATATTTTATTCCAGTAAAAGAAATCGAGAAGAAAAGAGCGCTAGTGGCCGAGTGGTTCGAGTAGTTTACTGCAACACAAAGATTGAAAAATTCGTATCGCGACCGTGCAACTGAGTTTTACGAACTTAAGTATAGTGAATAATAAAATTAACACATATACTTGTTGTATACTACTATGGTGGCAAAACAAGCATGCGGCCTGATGGTAAGCGGTTACCACTGCCTATGGGGGGCTTTCAAAATCAAGAGTACCACGCGCGCACACCTTTCTTGACGAACTCCATGCTGAAGGTGCTATCAAGTGGAACCTCAACGGGGAGCTCATTCCACGGCCTGAGCGTTTGCCGAAGGAAGTGAAGAAACCAG
>JACCPG010000332.1:0-35952 GCA_016069955.1 Drepana arcuata
TTTAGTGTTGAAAATAGCATCGTTGTATAGTCGCGTTGGTAAAGTGACCCATAATAATGTTACCTATTTTCAGCATGTTTAATAATGATTTATATTATGGTGAAACATAAGCTCAAATGAGGCGTTCAAACGTTGAAGATGAACAGATCGAGCTACGATTACAACGTGCCTACATCCACTACGTATTATGGAAGCAGTAACCGACCACCACAGTACGATCGCGGCTACGGCCAACTCACAGCTGGCCCTCTATACAGTCCTTCCTCGCACCCACTTTCCAACTATGCAGATGTTTATGAAGGCAACAATGACACGACCCTTAGGGCAGAGGAGAGACATTGGTATATAGAAAACCATAAGAATCTCCAACCCACTTATGAAGTTAATTCCGACCCATTACCTCAAGATGCCAAAATTAAGAAAGAGGAAGAAAAGAAAGTAGATGTGCCTATAAGACGGTCAGATGCAGCACATCCTCGCCAGAGACGGAAGGAAGACAGGTGCTCCTGTGAATGTTGGCCCAGCACTGACAATAATATCGTGCAAGACAGCGCTGGGAACGATACTACAAGATCGCTGTCTGGGGTGGATATGGTAGCCTCGTACGGTGTGTACGGGAATCCTCACGAAGATGAAAGTTCAGGCTTTGCACGGCTTACGGAAAAGAGTGCCTATGTACAGGGTAGTGAGGCACCGGTGCAGGGTGTGATAGTGAACCAGCAGGGGAATAGTGCAGTGGTCCGGTCGGTATCACCAAACCAGTCCAGCTGTAGCAAATGCTGTTTATGGTCAAGCACCCCGGCCGCTAATTCCGAAGACTATTGTTGGATCCACTACTGCCGCCCAGCGCTAATAGTTCTACTGCTCCTATTTTTTCTAGTCCTGCTGGGAGTTTCGACAGGGTTTTTACTGACAAATAATTGTAAGTACTTTTATCTACTCTGCTAAGATTGTCAAGCATTCCGTTTAGTCAAAACAAGGTGCGGTATAGAGTAAAAAGAAAAGAGCGCCAGTTACCTCGAGACTTCAGGCCTCTTTTTTAGAGATCCTGAGTGTGAAGCTTGAGGTCGTGGGTTTGATTCTCGCTGAGGGCAGATATTTGTGCGACGCGCACGAATATTTGTATTTGTTGTTGTTGTTAATCCCATGTAAAAGTGTAAAAAAACATCTTGTGGGCTAGTTTCTACAAAATTTATCTTAAAAATCTATGGAGCATATTTCAAAGCAGGGGAAGTTTTAAAGATGGTAAGCCTAATAATTAGTTTAAGTTGTAAACTTGCACCTGCAAATATATACGCGTAGCTCTTTCCACGCCGCTGTAACAAAAACCACTTAATACTTTAGCGAAATGTTCGGTGATAAAATACTTCTATATTAAAATTAATTTCACGTTCTAGTTTCAAAGAGAACAGTTTTGACAGAGTTAACAGATTTTATGTAACTTCGTTTTGAAAGTTGTCGAGTCTACGATTCATCAATGTGGCTGGGGCGTACTGTTCAAGTAATTAATACGGTTCTGAGTTATTTTAATTTTATCTTGTTCAAAACTAAGCTTTTAACGTATGTATTTGTGTTATGTACTTCACTACTTCAATATAGCTACTTGTTTTATTGTAACATAAAGTACTTACTCATCTGACTCGCTCTGCCAGTATCTTAAACAGAGGTTTCTCGGCCTTCCCCACCAGTTATTCACGCTGCCGTGAAGATATAAAGGAAACATAATATAGTTATCTAATTATTTTCCATTTCAATATTATTTTTATTACAAATATCTGGTTATATTATATACATATTACTTCGTTCATTATTCAAACTGTTCGAGATATTTGATCGAACATTATCTAGATGAGGTCTAATTTCGAATAGTTATGTAAATATATTTAACCGGTTATTTAACCGGGGAGTTTGTTTCTTCTCCTGGAAAGTTTGTGACGTACAATAATTAACAGTGAATAAAATATTTTGATTTTAATTTTGAGTATAGATTTATTAAGCCTCCATGGGCTACGGTGACTGCTTACCGTTAGGTACGTTACCTTAATGATATACATTCAAATGTCTATCAAATGTAAAGCTAACCTCTACTATACAGAATACAGTATTGGCAGTGCGTCGCAGTGACTGAAGGGATTCACAGTAATATATCATTCAATTCGTCAATACGGTTCCTATGTAATGACTGTCAAACAAGGCTGTTTATTATAACTTCAGCTACATATAATAAGCAGACCTTGGAACCGCTTCCAAAGGAGTTTTCTTCCGCGAACGCTCAGGCTGTGGAATGAGCTCCCCGTTGAGGTTTTCCCTGGAGAGTACAGCATGGAGTTCTTTAAGAAGGGTGTGAAAAGATTCCTGCAGGGTCGGCAACGCGCGAGTGGTTTTGCAAGCGTCCACAGGCGGAGGTAACTGCTTACCATCAGGAGGACCGCATGCTTATTTGCCACCCTTGTGGTATAAAAAAAAAAAAAAACCGGATGACGACATACCGGTCCTCCAGGACGCCCGACAAAAACATACCAACACTACACAAAACCGACCACTGTTCCGTCCTCGCCGGCGAGGCCGCCGCAAACGGCCGGCCCGCGCCGAGCCAGACGCGCAAATCCCGCCCCCAAATAATATTTAAATAAAATTACCAGTCCAGTCCAGCTCCCTTTCTCGCGATCTAGCAACGCCCTAAGCCGGGGTTCGTGCCCCACAGGGGGTGCCCTTAGCTGTGTTGCTTAGAAATAAAGTGCCTGGCTGGAGGCCTAGGTCTCGCCATTGACCGGTTAAGTAGCAAAAGTTCCCGGAACTCACGCTACGAGAGACAATAAACAAAAAAAAAATAAAAAAAAAGACCCATATAACCATTGGTATTCAGCCCAGTGTCATGATAACTAACGATTTATTATGTTATAACCAAACTGCAGAAAGGTACACGTAAGTAAGTTACAAGTCAGATATCGTAATAATAATAGAGTTATATCGGAAGAAAAAAAATTTTATTTTAATCTTTTGACTTATCCCAGCCGGAAGGTAGATTGCCGGAGCTAGGTGTGCGCGTAGCGGATTCCGGTCGTTTTTCTCTCTGGCAGAACATTAATTTTAGTGGCACTCTAGGCGCCACACAAAGCTAGATTCTCAAATTGCGGTGAAACCATTGGAATTAAGGCAGTTTTAATATTCATAGAGGAGAGTTGGAAATGATTAAAAAACCTGGTCATTTCAGTTTTATCTCGGTAGCGTTAATGCTTATCCGGGACATTTAAAGGCCATTTAACAATTACTTTTATTAATGTAATCATAATTCATAGTTTTTACTTATATCTACAGATAATATTTTATGGCACCGTCTATGAATGCTCCTGTTTTTCACGACAGATGTTAAGTGATTACCGAAATCTATACTTATAATTCTTGAGACATTGCCAACCTGGTATTTAAAGGAGGATGTACTCCTCTCCGCCTAGAAACCTTACTTAACATAGGAACTTACCAGACTTTCCGAGAACAGTGACGTTTACTGCAATCCTTGATATGGTGGAGGTACTGTCCCTGATGATGGAGATACTGTGGATCCATCTGAATATATATTTACACAATAAACAAGATTGAACTTAATTAAATTCTTTAGTTTTATGAACTTCAAAACTAGTAACACTAGCAGAATGTTTCATCGCGTTTTACATGTCATACATAGCTCACTGGGATATTATTTAACAGCTATATTTATATAGCTAGTGCTACCTACAAAACACATTCAACTTAGTTTTACTTTCAATTATCTAGTCTTGGATGTTAATGTTACAGCCATTGGAAACTGAAGTTACGATTCAAACTCGACCTGGTAAAGTTTCCAATTTGACTGCATGCTTAATGGTTAACGCAGTGAGCTGGTTTTTGTTGTATAAAACCTACAAGAGTGAAAACTTTTCAACTTTTGGAGTCGTCATGTATTGTGTAAATATAGCCGTGGTGGCAGTAGCTACCTGCAACACAAATAATGCAAAGTCAAATCCCGACGATGTACGAATGACTTTTTCTGAGTTTAACTACAGTAATTAGTCACACTACAAGATTTACGGCCAAGGAAAACATCGATAAGAAACCTGCACTGCATTGAGAAGAAATTCAAAGATGTTTGTTTTGTAGTCGTGTAGGCGTGCGATGGACTTGCCATTTGTTACGTTGGCACTACTTACACACCTCTAACGCTTCTGTATAAGATTGATTTACCCTTCCTTATCATATCATACAACTTAGGGTCCATTCACATGGATGTTGTGCATGGTCCTTCGAGCCGGATCATGAACAACATCAATGTCAATGGACCCTAAGTTGTATGATAAGGGTTAATAATAAAACACCTGTCTCATAGTATGGTAAGGCGAACCTTTATATAAACAATAACTATAGGGTCTTCTATCATGCGGGACTCAATAGCGCGATCCAGAAATCAACACAATCAAATTAACGCCATCTATTGACACATTTACAAAACTAATCAATCTTATACACCTTCGGTGAATCCTAGGTAGATGGCATGAAGATATATAATTATTAACAACAGATAACCAGTATTCTAACTATGGATTTCCAATGCTAATGAATATCGTACGACGTAAATATTGCGAGAATTTAATACGAGAGTAATAAAATCTCAGCAAACAATTTCTAACGACACAAAACGAACTACGTATATGTGCGTGTAGTAAAATATGTTGGCGGAATATACGGTTCAGGTAAAATTTCTGTCGTCGATAAAATTTTAATTAACGTTACTCGAACTTTGTCCATTGTTCTTCAGAATTTATATTTATTTCCAAAGTGATACGCATTTAATTAAACCGTGTAATTAAACGCCAGGACAATTAAATAGATAACGACTCGATCGTAAAGTTGTCCGTCAATCTTTATAATAGAAATAATGATATAACTTATTAATACAACTACCTATATGAAATCTATCGAACACGCAAGTTCGAGAATACTTGAAACCAGCGAGCATATATATATGCGAGAAGAGACATACTATATTAGATGAGGGCCGCGATGACATCTACGAGTATATCGTTGTTATTGCGATCCTTTGAGGGAATCGATCTAAAGCTTTCATACAAAGGAACCTTAGGTATATTATATTATGTATGTAAAACATTGAATTGATATATAGTGCTAATAAACAAATAATTAACAAGAGAGTGGTGGTCGAGTGGATCCAGTAGTTAGTAGTAATATTTTCAAGGTGTGGAGATGAATTCCCCGTCAATCGTCGGTTATCATGTCGAACAATTCGTACACTCCGTTATTCAAGCGGTAGAACACACACAGGGAGGCAAAACCTCTCCTCAGACCTAGTGGTTCTAGGCCGCTTGAGGATAGATCTATCATCGACAATTCTAGGACCGCGTTTCTGAATTGCATAAAAGGCCCTAGAAGCTCGAGCCTGCAGGTGGCAACCAGTACTCCATACATAAACAATAATAATTTTATGCTGGCTACGGGTCAAATATTTTATCTGTAAGTAGTTAGTTATACAACTGTATTTTGTGAATATTGTTATTGTATAAAAAAACATTATGTGTCAAATTCCTAATGTGCTTAATAAGCGATAACTGTTGTACAGAAGTCACAATAACTCAAGCTATTCTGACCTCCCAGAATTTATTTATTTCTATCACTACCCCATGAATCCCACGATACATAAAACAACAACGGAGTAGATAATACTAATAATAATAACCCATTTCTCATTTTCAAAGTATTTAAATATTAAACCTTTCATGTGTCAGTCAGTGTCATAATCCGACTCGTACTTGGCTGTTTTTTTACAGCAAAATTAATTTCCACGTCGTCGGAACGGTGGCAGGGACTGGCTCGAGTCACGTTCAACTTTAGCTTTTCAAACGAACGCGAATGGCTAATCGATCGATTAATTTTCACGCCGCTTGGACACAAAATTCCTGCGGAATGCTACGATTGGAATTCGGATTTTCTACCTGCAAATATGTGACATTCAGCTCGAGTTCTCAAGTAACCCTTGTGTTTACATTAGAGAAAACAAAACAATTTCATAATATACAGTTCTTTACCTGACACCTTATAGTAGGGACCACTGGTCATTATGTATTTACGAAGATTATGGGCTTTTAAGTATTTCAAAGACACATATAATATATATTGTACTGTGGAGAGACATATACTCTCTTACTAAGCTACTGTATTATAATATTAGAACTTAAGGCTTCCAGCAACACAGCTCTCGCTGTTGGTGAAGATTTTATCCCACACATAGTTTTTCAGTAAGTTATTATAGGGCATTTAAATATAAATTCCTCACGCCTTCCCACAAGGGTATCCAAAGGAGTAGGCAGAGGTGTACAGGTAGTACCCACATACTCACTTTCCACCAGAGATATATCATAGATACTAACGCGACAGATGCGACAGACAGAACAGTAAGTCCATCGCCGTTACTCAAGAACGACTATACATACGCCTATGATTTTCTTCTCAAAAATATACAGGTTTCCTTATGATGTTTTGTTTCACCGTAACCTCGTGGTATGACTAAACATTGTATAAAGAAAAACTCATATACAGTACAGTCATATACAGTACGGTACAGTCGGGATTCGATAAAAAAACTTATTTTTCAAAATACGTATCTATTAATACGATATACTCGCTATCTGCCTCGGTTGCACTTAAATATATCTACGAGGAAATGTGGGTGTTATTACATCCCTATTTCCCCTACTTCTACTCGCGTACTATTTCAGTACGACCCATATGGGAAAGCATAAAGTTATATACGTCCTACACATATTATTTATAAATACGAAATACGGAAGTTTGTGAACATAAGTATGACCCACGCCAGAACGGTTGAATGGAATTGCATGAAATTTGGCACATAATTTGGCTTCATTTTTAGAAACAATATGTTTTGTTCCATAAAAAAAGTTCACTAGTATAATCGAGCTACGGCCCTACTATAATTGAGTTAAATTTCGAGTTGTAAATTGTAGATTCAACATAACACCAGTTAACAAATATTAACTGTACTTATTGTCTGAACAGCTCTAGGTATTGAATATAACATCAAAACCACAAAATCGTAATTCACAACTGCACATTATCGATTTCCAGTAAATATGGAATTAAAATGATATGAGCGTGCAATAAACAGCAATGATTCTGAGCGAGCATTTCAATCGGACGTTCCGAGATTAAGTCCGATGTGAACGCAACAGGAAACTAGAGCGAAATCGATTCATACAACGAATCGAGTAAAGGCTGCTGTTATGGCGCCGCAACAAATTGAAATTGATACCATCGGTGGGCAGTAGCGGCCGGCCGGATATTACGGGTGTCAAGCGCAATCACGCACTAGCCCACCACCTAGGTGGTCGTATCTAACACTTTGTTAGCCCTCCTACGTATGCAATTGTATTCTTGATTAGGCTTTTATCATTTTGCACGCACGTCAAGCGACTACTGAACGCAATGAAAATAAAATATAACCACACAGCACCAATGAAGATGTCATGCCGCTCGACTGTGATGCGTAGACAACGTTTAGACAGACTTAGATTTTATACTCACGACCGTTAGTTCTAGTGGTCTGAGTTCCTGGCTGCGAACATGAGGTCGCGGATTTGGTTTTCACAGAGGGCGAATATCTTTGTGACGTACACAAGTATTAGTTTAGGATACTCTATGTATTTACATAAACATTTACATCATCGTCTAGTAGAAAGTCTTCTACATTGCTGTAGGTCTATTTACGTGAAATTGACCCGAGATGTATAATTCATTTATAATGGATGGATTTATTCAAGCTTATTTTTAGTACTGATCGAAATTTTCATCATTAGTTCAACTTAAAAAGAATTCGGTTAGCGGTACATTCATGTCAAGGTATTCAATGTGGAAACTTTTCATGTTGAAAAACCGACTTGATTGCATAATTACCCGGCTATAATAGGTACTAACTGGTATCATAAATGCAAAAGTGACTTTGTTGTGCTTTCGTGTCTTAACTAATCAACCGATTATTAAGAAATGTTACATACAAGTGTCAAGAATACAGAAATATGCATTGGGTACATTTTATTCTGGAAATATATTGTTTCTATAGGATCTTCACAATTGTTGTTGAAAATATTGTTTATGGCGTTATGTTATATTCCACTTGAGCATTATTTGTATATAATAAAATCGTGGGTAGCTGCGTGGATCGAGTAGCCTGAAACACAAAGGTTGCAAGTTCGTACCCTGACTGTACCAATGAGTTTTCTGAACTTAAGTGCAGTGATTACTCACACCCCGAGCTTTACGATGAAAGAAAACATCGAGAGGAAAACTGAATATAAAAACGTAGGTATGTATAGTCGTGATTGAGTAACGCCATCTATCGCGTTGGCACCTAAAACATATCTACAGCGGAAAGTGGGTGTATAGGTACTAACTCCATACTTCTGCCTACCCCTTCGGGGGCCCTTTTGGGATGGTAAAAAGATCATTGTTTTTCGATATAATAAAAGGTTGTAGGTATGTGCTAATTCAGGGTAAAAAGCTATGCCCAATTCAATATTAGATTTTATTATAATACAGTAATGTTGTAGGAAGGCTTGAGGATATATATATATATTATATAATGGTGCGGTTTCCGAAGATTTTCTATTAGCGGGCGTTCGATTTGTGAAATTAACTCCCCGTTGAGATTTGCCTACTGGAGTTGTAGGGTGTCAAACAATTGTTGCAGGGTGGTCAATTCACGATGAATGCCCTTAGTTTTACGTTTTAGTGCAAGCGGCGCAACATACGCGGTTATCGGTTACCATCAGGCGCGCAGCATCCTTGTTTGCTGATATATAAATACTTCCTGTCAGTAAAAAGTAATACACAATAACCAGTAGTTCTGAATTCAAAGCTTTCACAAAAATAGGTTTAATAGAGCCTTATTATCGTATTCAGATTGTAAATCCACTGGCGGAATTATACTCTATTAAATTTGTACGGATAATACACGGCACTGAAAGGTTTCCAGCAAGAAATAATACAACACCCTTTGTGCATTTTTTGTGACCGGCTACTACTTATTACGGTAAAAACCTTCGTGATACGGAACCGTTAGTCATATTCATTATCGTGGTATAAATTATAGCTTCATACAGCTGTATATAGCTTCGGACAAATGTGGTGCGTGATTCGTAAAGTTTAAGGTGAAACAACGATGACATTAGATAAAACTGTTAATGATATTGGTGCCATTTGATTTTCATTTATCCAATTTATACACGATTGAAGTTAATATCCATACAAATCTCATCATTATCATCATGCTATTATATTAGAGAGGTAGGGGTACATAACGGGTTTCCCGTTCAAATTTGGAGCTGCCCAACTGGGGCAGGACCTCCACCTTATTGAAGTCCGTAGCCAAATTACAAATTTTTTGTGTTGTGTTCCTACGCGGTGAATAAGATTTCCAGTAATGAGCTGCTTGGGGAAGGGGGAGGATTGTATTACTGTGTTTATATTGATATACATTTGAAAATACATCTTTCCAAGTAATCAGGTTTGAAAAAGATTTTTATGCCACTAAGGTGGCAAACAAGCTGCTTGCTTGCCACATTTGTGGTCAGCGACTACTGACGCCTGTACGCTTGAATCGGAAAGTGAAAACCTGGGTCGCTACTACAAGTCTCCGTCACCGTTTTGATATATTTACATACATATTTGACACTCATTCTTTTAAAATTCGCATCACAAGGGTATGGTAACTAGTATCTATGTAATAATAACTTGGTGATTTCAATGATCGTTGTTTGTTTTGTCCCCATAAGGGACTCTATACCCCATTGAACTACTTCTTTACGAGCGATACCTCCCGCATATCATTTTATACATTTACATACATCATCACGCCGAGTCCCTAACGGCAGACAGAGTATAGAGCGCCAGCTCCTTAGACTTACATACCTCTTTCGCTTCGTCCACATCCATCAGTCTCTTCATACATGCTCGTCGGTTTCGAATACTCTAGACGTTCCCGTACTTGAGCGTCCGATCGATTTTATTTTTATACATTTATGTACGAAAAATCGTTTTGAAGTCGGACATAGATATGTAGAAGGTTACCTAAACTCGGAAGTCTCACTAGTACTTGTACAAAAGTGTCCACAAAGAATGCTACATAAAGCTTAAAACGCAGTACGTAAACTATTTACTAAAGAGAAAAATAAATTAAAATTTACTTAAATGTAAGACAGAATGGGATACAATGGCTTTTCCTTAAAGTTTCCAAGCTTTGCCTTGAAACGTAATAATTTTCGTTGAAAGTATTTAGCGCGAGTAATTAATGTCAGCATTTTGTAGATCCATCAGCTGGAATACAAATTATAAATTGGGGGATATTTTCCCAATAACTTGGCGTATTTATCATTGGTATTGCGATGCATTTTACTAACGGATAATCTGTTTAAAAATAATGATATGTCTTCATTCTTTACCATAGTGGTCCCCGAAGGGGTACATGAGCTAGATCAGTAGATCGGAGTTAATCTGTGACGTCTTCAAGCCGGAATATATTATATATAATTATAAGATATATAATTGTGTCCGCATTATTGACGTCTATGTATTTTCTGAGCTATTTCTATGTTTGAGATAATATGTAACGTATCCTTTGTTTTATAATGGAAGAGAAAATACTTACGTTTACCAAGTATTTGTTTGTTTTATTATAATAATGACACCTACGCCGGAGTCGAATCAAGAGCTCTTAGTTCTAATGTGGGATGTGGGACCGCCGCAGCTCAAAAATGAAGCTTTTAGTACTATGTAATGTATACTGTGATGTAATCCTATTGTATTATAATACTGCTGATATTAGAATACACAATAATATAGACACGGCACGTATTGTGTGGAGGTTACTTTCTTTGGGTACCGTTACTATCGGTACGGTACGGTAAAAAAGATATGTATTTATAAATGTACTTTGTAAGATTCCTTTGAATTAAGGTAATAGTAGATAATATAAAGTAATTTTTTACCACAGTAATATTATAATAATATAAAGTGTAATCGTGAAAAAAATTCTAATGTTAGTTTAATAAAATAAAATATGATATCCTCACCCACAAGGGTCCCTGAAGGAGTAGGCAGAGGAGTATAGGTAGTAACCACACATCCACTTTCTACCAGAGATATATTTTAGGTGCCAACGTGACAGATGGCGAGTCCATCGCCGTTGCTCAAGCACGACTATACATAACCATTTGAATTTGAATAGGCATATCTTAATATATATAAATTACGTGTCACGTTGTTTGTCCGCGATTTTTTTTTTTTTTTTTGTATTGTCTCTCGTAGTGTGAGTTCCGGGAACTTTTGCTACTTAACCGGTCAATGGCGAGACCTAGGCCTCCAGCCAGGCACTTTAGTACTAAGCAACACAGCTAAGGGCACCCCCTGTGGGGTACGAACCTCGGCTTAGGGCGTTGCTGGATCGCGAGCAAGGGAGCTGGGCTGGACTGGTAATTTTATTTATATATTATTTGGGGGCGGGATTTGCGCGTCTGGCTCGGCGCGGGCCGGCGTTTGCGGAGGAGGTCGGGGGTTTGTCCGCGATGGGCTCCTAAACTACTTAACCGATTTCAATCAAATTTACACACCATATGGAGTTTGATCCAACTTAAAAGATAAGATAGCTTACATCACAATTGGACCCGAAACGTGGCGCTACAATCGTTTTCAGAAAATTTTGCTTTTTTCACCCGGTCGAAGCCGGGTGGGACAGCTAGTATATTATATATAGTTCATATATAATATGAAGGATTAAAGGAAGGAGATCGCTAATTACCTGTCGTGCCTTGACTCACTTGACTATTCGACCATTCTCGATACAACCCTTTAATACATATATAATTTGGTTACTAGTTTGAGCATGAAATTGTTAAGAATATAAGAAAAGATTTTGGTTGTTTGAACTAATGCCTTTATATTATCTACGAAACCCTATCAGGCCTGCCGCATTCAGGTCCCAACCCTTGCTCATCACGATTGTCAGCCTCTGCCTAACATTGTATGCAGCGATCGGATTCGTTTAACACGTGACTGGATACCGCCCGTAGTTTAATAGCCTCGTATATGTAAAGGACAGCGAGCTACGTCCAACCAATTTGCAATAAAACAATATGGCAGCACCACCCGGCTTGTGCCGAACGTTCTGCCAGCCTCTTGCTGTATTTTATATTTATCTCGAGCACAGCCCATTAGTATCGACCTCTTGTGTCACATTTTCCAATGTTTATCCACGACTAGGCTGCTTTGTGCCTATTTTATCTAGTCGCCTAACCGATTTTTTACTCCTTTTTCTGTTCTGAGTTTAAAATTGGAATGTCTATAGATGTTCCTAAACATCGTTATTCAATTTTTTTTTACTGACATTGATCTAACGATTAGGAGATACATATCAACGAGTAATATTGTTTTAAAAGAAATATATGATATTACAAATTATTCAATAGTTTGATGTATTATGACAAAGTAGGGTTTCTCGTTCGTACATATATATCAAATCCGGGATTGGAAAACATGCCAGAAGAAGGGCGATTGGCTCGCCACTTGTCACGTAAAATATATCTTCGTTGAATGTGGATATTGACTGATATCACATTCCTTCCAATAGTCTAATACAAATATTGTATTGTTATGTCACTATCTATGCCACGTAGTTTCATCCGTGTAATATTTAATTTTATTAGAACTTTTATAACACACCATAGTCTATACGTAAATCCAGTCAATAATCTTTGTGCAATTTTTTATTCAATTAAATCAAGTCGTTTTTGCGTAAAACAGGAGCAAACATCCACACAAACCTTCGCTTTATAAGATAAGATAATTAATGTCTACGCCATATAATACTATTCTATTGGATAAGACGGAGCAAATGAACCGGAGGTATAGCTGGTAGAACTGGAGACTCGATCCAGACCGGAACACCCAATACTCTTTTACCTTATTCAATTTGCTATTCACTTAAAACTAAAAAGGGGTTATCGAGACTACTCGATAACCCCTTTTTAGTTTTAAGTGAATAGCAAATTAGTATTGGTTTTACTAAAAACCAATACTAATTTGTTATTTCCTTAGCGGAAATAATTAATTTACTAACTAAATAAATAACTTAATTATGGAAAATTATACAAAAGAGTATCCTAGTAACGCCATTTGTAACAAATCCCAGGCTACTTTGCCAGGTAAACTAATTAACATGCAGTGGAGGAAAATCGGATTAAAATAACTTTTAATGAACGTCTATCCTTTAATATTCATGAAAATGTTTTTAATGTCATCTTTGAAATACTCTCATTGATGTGCGGCAGAATTTAAATAGTAGAATTCCGATTGTAATTATAATAAATTTATCAAGTTAGTCTTACCTAAACATTAGAATTGCTCAATTAAAACAGTCTATAAAGTTTTCATTACGCTGAAATGTTGTTCTATTTACGGAAATACGTCAACAAACAAGAACCTTAAGATGTAAAGGCATTCGAACGGAAAAGTATTTACGCCACAGTTTTTTACCGAAAAGGGTACGCACTTTCGTAACACAGTTCCTAGAAGTTGGGTAACAATATTTACGATCAGTATTTACTTCGCCAATATCGTATTGAGTTAATGGCAAGACCATATTGACGATAAGAATGACACTATGCAAAGAAAAACATACGTAAATCCGATTGGTTATATACCTCAAGGAATTTGGAAATACATCTTTTGTTTTTATTTCAGTTATTAAATTAATTAAAAGTACCTGGATGACCGAGCTTAGCTCGGTAAATATAATATTAAATATTATTTCGTAGGAATTACAGACTTATGAAATATGAATAATATTTTTAATGTTACCAATATAATAATAAAAAAAATGTGAACTTGTAATTTAAATAAAAAATCACGACTTAATCGGTTAAGAAATTAAAAACATATGCCAAAATAATTTTTGATTGCTGTCTGTACCTACATGGGATATGTAAGAGAAAAAAATATGATTGGGAGCTTTATCAACGCAAACAGCACCCAAAACACTGATTGTTAGAATTTTTGTCTGTGCGTTGCTCGTAATGTTTAGTAGCTACACGTTGTGCTGCTCGCTGCCGTAAATCTTGCAGTCATCGTTCCCGTTGTTCGTAATGTTCAGTAGCTACACGTTGTGCTGCACGCTGCCGCAAATCTTGTAAACGTCGTTCTTGTTGTTCGTAATGTTCAGTAGCTACACGTTGTGCTGCACGCTGCCGGATATCTTACAGACGTCGCTCTCGTTGTTGGTAATTTTCAGTAGCTATATGTTGTGCTGCACGTTGCCGGAATTCTTGTAGACGTTGTTCCCGTTGTTCGTAATGTTCAGTAGCTACACGTTGTGCTGCACGTTGCCGGAAATCTTACAGACGTCGCTCTCGTTGTTCGTAATGTTCAGTAGCTATACATTGTGCTGCTCGCTGCTACAAATCCTGTAGACATCGCTCCCATTGTTCGTTATTTTCAGTAGCTACACGTAGTGGTGCACGCTGCCGGAAATCTTAAAGGCGTCGCTCTCGTTCTTCGTAATGTTTAGTAGCTACACGTTGTACTGTTCGCTGCCGAGAATCTTGTAGACGTCGTTCCCGTTGTTCGTAATGTTCAGTAGCTACACGTTGTGCTGCTCATTGGCGCAAATCTTGAAGACGTCGTTCTCGTTGTTCGTAATGTTCAGTAGCTACACGTTGTGCTGCTTATTGCCGCAAATCTTGAAGACGTCGTTTCCGTTGTTCGTAATGTTCAATAGATACACGTTGTGCTGCACGCTGCCGCAAATCTTGTAAACGTCGTTCTTGTTGTTCGTAATGTTCAGTAGCTATACGTTGTGCTGCACGTTGCCGGAATTCTTGTAGACGTTGTTCCCGTTGTTCGTAATGTTCAGTAGCTACACGTTGTGCTGCACGTTGCCGGAAATCTTACAGACGTCGCTCTCGTTGTTCGTAATGTTCAGTAGCTATACGTTGTGCTGCTCGCTGCTACAAATCCTGTAGACATCGCTCCCATTGTTCGTTATTTTCAGTAGCTACACGTAGTGATGCACGCTGCCGGAAATCTTACAGGCGTCGCTCTCGTTTTTCGTAATGTTTAGTAGCTACACGTTGTACTGTTCGCTGCCAAGAATCTTGTAGACGTCGTTCCCGTTGTTCGTAATGTTCAGTAGCTACACGTTGTGCTGCTCATTGCCGCAAATCTTGAAGAAGTCGTTTCCGTTGTTCGTAATGTTCAGTAGCTACACGTAGTGATGCACGCTGCCGGAAATCTTACAGGCGTCGCTCTCGTTGTTCGTAATGTTTAGTAGCTACACGTTGTGCTGTTCGCTGCCGCAAATCTTGTAGACGTCGTTCCCGTTGTTCGTAATTTTCAGTAGCTACACGTTGTGCTGCTCTCTGCCGCAAATCTTGTAGACGTCGTTCCCGTTGTTCGTAATGTTCAGTAGCTACACGTTGTGCTGCTCGTTGCCGCAAATCTTGTAGACGTCGTTCCCATTGTTCGTAATGTTCAGTAGCTACACGTTGTGCTGCTCTCTGCCGCAAATCTTGTAGACGTCATCGTTCCCATTGTTCGTAATGTTCAGTAGCTACACGTTGTGCTGCTCGCTGTCGCAAATCTTGTAGACGTGGTTCCCGTTGTTCGTAATGTTCAGTAGCTACACGTTGTGCTCCACGCTGCCGCAAATCTTGTAAACGTCGTTCCTGTTGTTCGTAATGTTCAGTAGCTACACATTGTGCTGCACGCTGCCGGATATCTTACAGACGTTGCTCTCGTTGTTCGTAATTTTCAGTAGCTACACGTTGTGCTGCACGTTGCCGGAAATCTTTTAGACGTTGTTCCCGTTGTTCGTACTTTTCAGTAGCTACACGTTGTGCTGCACTTTGCCGGAAATCTTACAGACGTCGCTCTCGTTGTTCGTAATGTTCAGTAGCTATACGTTGTGCTGCTCGCTGCTACAAATCCTGTAGACATCGCTCCCGTTGTTCGTTATTTTCAGTAGCTACACGTAGTAATGCACGCTGCCGGAAATCTTACAGGCGTGGCTCTCGTTGTTCGTAATGTTTAGTAGCTACACGTTGTGCTGTTCGCTGCCGCAAATCTTGTAGACGTCGTTCCCGTTGTTCGTAATGTTCAGTAGCTACACGTTATGCTGCTCGCTGCCGCAAATCTTGTAGACGTTGTCGTTCTCGTTGTTCTTAATGTTCAGTAGCTACACGTTGTGCTGCTCGCTGCCGCAAATCTTGTAGACGTCGTTCCCGTTGTTCGTAATGTTCAGTAGCTACACGTTGTGCTGCTCTCTGCCGCAAATCATGTAGACGTCGTCGTTCCCGCTGTTGGTCATATTCAGCGGCCACAAAGAAGCCCTCGTGAAACATCTAAGACCTTTCTGCTCGTATAATGTTAGTCAAGTTTTGTAAGACTTTAGCACTACGTGTGGGACGAGCGGAAGGCTGATTATTTTCATTGATTTGTTGAAATGAATCTTGTTTGTCGATCACTGTTTTCTTGAAGGTGTTCTTGAGATGAGTCTTCTTCTTCTTTTAGGCATTTTGTCATGTAAGTAAACAATTGATTTCATATAACGTAACGTCAAACCAAAAACTCATTGGCTTAAAGTTTGTTGCTTAGCAACGCTTTCGGTAAAACAGTGGGGAAATTAGGAGACTTTCATTGCCTAAAAACACGGATATAACTACTTTTTTTTAAAATGAAACCTAGCCAGATCGATTTATCGCCCCCGAAATCCCCCCCCCTAGCAAATTTCATTAAAATCGTTGGAGCCGTTTCCGAGATTCAAATTATATATAAATATATATACAAGAATTGCTCGTTTAAAGGTATAGGGATAATATTTTATAAATATTAGTAGTTATTATATTAAAAAGGTTGTCTTATATTATAACTAAATAGACCTGAAGTACTAGATAATGTTTTTCTTTACTTAGTTCTCTATATTGCTCTTCGTGCGGTACTGGAATTACTTGTTCCAACAGTACGTGAATTACGTACATTGTTTTCTTTGGATATTCAGATATTACATTAGATAAGGTTAAGCACCTTGAGCACTATAACTATTCTCGAATTCGTAAATCAAAATAATGTACCTAGTTATTTAATAAGAGGTACTTACATTTATTATAATACATATCCCAGTTTATTTGTGTTTACCTACTTTTGTCGACACCGAATGATACTAGGGGCAGATTTATAAAAATCGCCATTTATTTTTTATATTTATATAAATTACTATTGATCATGAAGGTGTACCTACTGACGTGTGTAGAGGCTAATGAAAGTGGATAAAGCGAAAGAGGTTTGTACCATTCGGCCACCGCTGCTCTTCAGCTAGCTTTACTTAATGTAAGATATTAGAATAACCGCCCAAAATGTAGTGCTCGAAAATTCGACTAAGTTTTAGGACTACTAATGTACTTGTAACACCAAAATTTTATACAAAGTAGGTTAGCAAATAAATAAATAGCGCACTATAGAAACCTACGTACGATAGGATATACAATGAAACATGCAAAGTCGTGTTAGACAGACGGCAATAGACTCGCCATCTTTAACCTTCCTTCCTCTGAATACGCCAACGTTCTTTTGAATACTCTCGTGTAGAGGCGTGAACATTTCATTATTTCTATATTCAGTTACATTTGACTTGTTCTGTGGGCGAAATAAAATATCGTGTCCAACTTACAATGCAGATCTTTCCTCGCTTGAGATACGGGTTCGTATTGTATAAAAATGCAGTCAGCGTACCGTTTGCTTTACAGTATTGTTCAGAGTGGATTACGTAACTATTTTCTCGTTCTACTATGAGGCTCCTACCGTTGATCTAGTCTACGCTATGCTATATGTCGAACATATATAGTGTACAACACTCCTACGTAAAATAATATAAACTGTCGAATGGATAACTTCATTGACACGCTACGTCACGGTATCGTAAGCTCCTTAGCGATTATCCATGCAAAAGACACCGTATTGGCAATAGAGGTGAATTTCGATGACTTTTACGTTATGGCTACTGCATATAGGTACATATTTATAATAAGTCTCTCACGGGGTAGGAAAAGTGAGTAAAGAGTTGGTTCTCTTATAGACTTAAAGACCAGTATCGCATCATCAACATTCACTAGACTCTTCATACATGCTGGCCGGTCTCGAGTACGTTGGACGTTCGCTTCTTTGACGTATGAATAACAATATTTTGGCATCTCTACACAGTTCCTAAAATAAATCAGTCTGAAGGTACTGCAGATATCAGGGACTTACACTTATATGGATATCAATCGTCCTCATTAACTTGCGAGGTGATTGTCGGAGTTCGAACCCACAATGAAAAGAAAAGCAGAGCCTTTGAAAAAATATTTTTTTTCGTTCGATAAAAGATGTGACAAAGTCGCTATCATATCATGTATGTTGTGTTCGTATTAACAATATAAAAATAACACTGCGTTTTCATTTTCGTAAGATTATAAAAAGCTTTAAATATTATTTCCATCTCGTTCCATCCATTGCGTTCTACAATAATTCTCAGTGAATACTCATATAAATGTATCTTGTTTCAGATTTACATTATCAACCTAGGCCACCTGCGCCAGAAGGTAAGGGATATTTATTTATTGATGCTAAAGCAAAAGGAAAAGCAATATTACATACATACATACATATCATCACGCCAAGTCCCAAGAAAAGCAATATTATATTACGAGTATACTGTTCAAATATGTTTGAGTAAAGTTCCGTCGAATATGTTCGTTCGTAAAAGTAAGCAAACATAGATAAAAGGGCACCAATAATCGTGTGAGTGAAAATAGCGACAATCAATATCAGAGGAACCGAGTTGTGAGACGTCAGCCCATTGATGGCGGTCAGAAGTATAATACGAAACACTCCACGGAAACTTTATGTCCTTTTATCTGCCTCACTTGCGCCTTTTTCCCTTTTTACGTTTGTATGTAAGTATTTGTCTTCGAATTTATATTCTCTCACGCTTAAAATGGCCTCAATGGTTCTTACTCTGTCAACTTACGAAAAGGGCTAAGTTTCAATATCAATCACTTCAGACCGACGATTTAAGACTCAATGAAATTAAACTTATTTCTTTGTTTAGTACTTTCTCAGTGCGATAAGATTCAGGTACCTAATATCGTAGCTCTATAAGTATTTAGTGAGGAACTAGTATGATAGCTAATGCCTTACTAAATATATAGCCCATGGAAAGTAAGTGAGGTGAGGTAGGCTAAAATATTCCCTCAGGATTTTACGACTTCCCATAAGAGTGTGGGTAACATCGAATGCCTACAAACTCCCGTAAACCTTTATATTTACCGGTATTCGACGGGGTGACTGGACAGCCCCATATTATATTTTTTTATGATTTCGTACGTAATATAGTGCCTTTAAAGTTTCATCGTGCATGTCCCGTGTTGGTATTTTGTTGGAATACCACTGAGTGACTGTTTTGTTAGATGTGCATACATATGAGTATGTACCGGACTCGTTTTCAAACTCTCTTCTTTTGTATATAATATGAGTAAATGTCGTGGGACAGTTCTATATAGATTGACCCAGTCATATACGAAATTCATATATAGATATACGCATATATACATAGCACGTCCAAGAATAAGGAACAAATACCTACTTGTGTTCATCACACAAGTGGATATTTGTATACAGAGCAGATGTCCTCAATCGAACCCACGATCCTACGTTTTGCAGTCAAGATATCTGACCACCAGACCAAGCGGCCGTCAAATGTGTTGGCAAGTTGCATGTTGTAATTTAAGTAAAACTACATGATAAGATTTTCTAAGCCTGTGAAGCTTATCATTGGTCCACTATCCACACGAGTAAGTGCTGCGGGTGACATGCCAACTACGGGCCGAGCCAACTGTCTCGAGCCAACAAAATTACTTTGTCCCTGAAGGGCGCGTCCCGCATTATGTGTGGGCGAGAGTAACGCAATACATTCCCCTGTGTTATTATTTTCGGCTTATTTCTTCATACAAATCTTTACATAAGTATAATGGTATGTGTTCCGCAGATTACAGCTTCCTTGTGATAAGATTTTGTTAATAGACACGCACATACACATAGATAGTTTTACTCTAAATATTTTTGGTATAATATTTTTTTTTATTTAAATCTATAACGCACGCTTCTAATGTTTAACCAAATTGTGATTGTCCTTATCTCTTATGTTCATTCCCAGAGGCATGGGCCTGCTTATCATAAATACAGGCTGTCCTGAAGCCTAGCAATGAGAGCAGTTGCAAATGCACTACTCCTTTTAAAAAATGTTACATTTATATATATATAGTTTACAATTTAAGCATACCTATGTAACCCATTTGGTGAAATAAATTATTATTATTATAGTCATCTAGAATCCTATGACGTTCATACTTACGTATCATCTTCCATTTTACCAGACGGCCGTCTAATCTAGTGGTCAGAGATCCATGATCGCTCCATATATAATTTATGTCATATTACATGTGATATTATTAAATACACAAGTATTTGTTCCTTAATATTGGTTGCCCTATGTAAATATGTAAATGTATATTTAAATAAGTATGTAAGTAAGTATTTAAATGAGTTTTTCTGAATTTAAGTACAGTGATTAGTCACACCACGAGCTTTACGGTGAAGGAAAACATCGAGAGGAAACCTGCATACGTCTGAGAAGAAATTCAAAAGGCGTATGTATAGTCGTGTCTGAGTAACGGCGATGGACTCGCCATCTGTCACGTTGGCACCTAATATACCTCTGGCGGAAAGTGGGTGTGTGGGTATTACCTAAACACCTCTGCCTACCCCTTCGGGGACCCTTGTGGGAAGGCGTGAGGATATAAATAAGTATGTACATCGTTGGCTAGATCCTATAGACCTATAGTACAAGCTTTGTTTAGTTTGGGACTAGGTCAATTTGTGTGGAAAGTTCATAACTTACTATGAGTGTTTATTTTACAGAATATATTACAGAGGTTGTGGTTACACCTCTGTCCATCCCCTAACAGACTTGTGGGAAAGCAAAAAGTTATATATAGTATCTATTTCGTTTCAGAATCACGTGAAGGTACCCCCTTTCACTGGTTAATAAATTAAATACGTGTAGGTCTAAAGTCGTGATCCAATGTCTGTACATCTTTATGTATATATATTATGTCCCTCCGTATTTAAACATATTGAAGTATGTTGATATAATACGTACGGATAATTTAAACATCTCGCACTCTGAAAAAGCACCGCGGTGAATTTTCTAATTTTATTCCATTCGCGAGGCATCCGCCATCATTTTTATCTCCCCTCCCTGTCTCCATTTATCTCGGCTTCTCCTACAACGAATCGTGTTCTAACATTTTGTTTGTTCCTTACGAAATTGTTATTTCCGACTGTTTTCTTTATTTTAAGCGGATTCGTCTACTGCCTTTATATGAAAGTCAAGGAAATGAGTTGGCGGCTGAGTTCTGATACTTGACCTCCTTTCTCAAAAGACAAATGTAATAATAAAAACCATTTGTCGCCTTCTGGATCGTATTGTTTTAAGCAGGAAATGTTATTCTTAAATACATTTACCTTTCGCCTTGTATTTGGTAGAATAACAGGTATTTTCGTTAACACTCCCCAATAATACACGCAAAATTATTTGTTATAATAAGTTATTTATACATACATATTGGTCATGGCAAGTCCTTAGTGGGTAGGGACTGAGAGCAGAGTGCTAGTTATCTCTACACTTCAGACCTCTTTCATGTCATCCACATTCAATACCATCATATGACAAATTTTCTTAATAATAATAAATAATAATAATATATCCTCACGCCTTCCCACAAGGGTCCCCGAAGGGGTAGGCAGAGGTATATAGGTAATACCCACACACCCACTTAATAATAATAGTAACGTTCTAAAAAGCAGATAGTGGTTTATTTGGGATGTTAAACTAATAAATACATATTACAATTGGCTAAAATAATCCAGTGAAAAGGTTGACTAACTGCATAAAAGTTAAAAATAAATATTGGAATGAAATTCACGGGAGCTATCTGTAAAATTAGATATAGCAAATCAATGTTTCGCTTCGGCCTGTGTGAGTGGCTCACGGTCTGTTCGGAATATTAACTAGACGATAGCAATCGGCAATCCCTGAAGCCCACCCTAACACAATGCTGTGGCAAAACGGATGTTCGCATCTTATTTTTGTCTTCCTTGGTAATTTAGTCACGCTCCAACTCCCCAGGTAGAAAATTGGAAATTGTGTCATCCTTAGTCGAGCTCACTAAGGAATTATGTCCCCTTGAATAATCTGTCTTTGGTTTTACACGAAGACAGATATAATATAGCTACGTACAGTGTCACAAAATGTAAGCATTGTAGTGCTTTCAGGACATATACCGAATATATTATGTTTATGACTTATTACTGCCAGCTCTGAAGCAATTATGTTTACTCATTATTATACTACTTGCAATGGCACTATGGGAATAATTTCAAAGCCTTACTCCATTAAAACATGTAGATAATTCTTTACGATATAAAAGAGTAAGGAAATCAAGATGCATACCGTTTACAGAGGCGTGTGAGAAAACGTTCTGCCGATGGGGTGCCGAATGTGTATCCCTGGGCGACGGGCGAGCTCATTGTGCTTGCCCGGCAACTTGCCCCACAGCGCCGGCACCAGTTTGTTCCACTGCAGGCCGAACCTACCGCAACCATTGCTACCTACGAAAGGAAGCCTGCGAGCGGAGACTGAACTTACGCGTCAAGCATGATGGCGAATGTGGTAAGTCTTGTTATATTTTAAATGAGAATTTCGGGTGCTTCTTCGTGTTATGCATAATAGTTTATAGCTTCAACCAACTTGTTTCTGGAAATAAATCGTTCTCATAGATTACATTCAGATTACTTAGATTACCAACTAATCGATATTAGTTTTTTTGTTCACACGTAGATTCGATTTATAAACAGTAAAGGCAAGGTGCGAGCGATGCCCCCGGTGCTGCAACCGTCTATAGGCGCCGGTAACCGCTTACCAATAGGTGCGCGTGCTTATTGCGCGTTTGCCAACTTAGTGATATACAAAAATGAACGATACTTAAAATCATGGCGGACTGAATACATCTACTTTGATTACTCACCATTCCCTACATAGAAAAAAAAATCAAAATTTTTACGTAAATAAATAATATCTAAACATTTTACACGGTAAATTTGACAATGTTTTGGATGCACTAGTAATTCATCTGCATGTTGATAGTACAGGATTTATTTAGCGCCGCTATCATTTTAACGACGATGCGAACTTTAAAAATACTATTGCGTACTATAAATAAGTTAGAGCTCAGTTATCTGCAGAGTCCCTCACGGGGTCAATTTTTTATTTATTATGAATGCATTGAATCGTATTTTACACATTCGAGTTAATTTAATAATCAATAGAAAGTTTTTGTTCATAGTTGAAATATATGATTGTCAGTTCTTGTGTTCTTACATGGAATTACGATTTGTCTTCACGCCTTTCCACGAATAACGAAATCAACTAAAAGGAACGATATAAATAACATAATTGTATGGAAGTTAAAATAATTGAAATATTCCGTACAAGAATCCTTCCTCTATCTTTGCGATGCTAGTATCGTATGTTATTTGAAAGTCACAACGAAAACTACAGTCATTCCATACATATTTTATTGTTAAGTTGGATGACTTGAAAACACGCTATAGTTAAATTATGCTAGTAAGTTTTAAGTATAATTTATTCTAATAGTTTACGTAACAGTAATAAATTTATAATATAAACATATTTTATATGATAACTTGAAACGGTACTTCTTGCAATGTACAAAATTGCCATATATCAATCTTATGATACATAGACATATATTTCTAAGAGTATGTACGCATTCTGAATGGGTAGGTATGTAGCACCTATGCCTACCCCTTCAGAAACCCCTTGTGGTGTAAAGAAAGGCTTGTGTAAAGATGTGAAAAATATATCTTTTATATCATGAAAGGTGGTATAGAAGATTCCGTCTCGATCCAATGCATAAATCGTCGCTATTTGAACCATCAACAGTCTACTAAAGCCACGGCCCTTCGACTCTCAATAATGAAATATTGGCTTGTTACATAGTCTGAAGTGAACAAATATGTTAACTTACGTTTCTGTAAATAAATAACCTTACAGTTCTCACGCCCATTCATTGTTGAACTAAAATTATTTACAGACAGGTAGTTTACTCTTGGGGTGATATTTGAATGAAGAAAAGATGAATGATGAGAAAAACATGTTTCTTGAGTACTAGGTCATCTAAACAGTTTTCTTTTACGCAGAGGCGGGCGATCCCTGTACGGGAGTATCTTGTCCAACTGGCGCTCGCTGTGTGGCAACGTTCGGTCAACCAGAGTGTCGGTGTCCCCGAAGCTGTCAGAGACGCAAGCCTGTGTGCGGCACCGACGGGAGGGAATACCCCTCGGCTTGTCATCTTGACAAACATGCGTGTGACAGCCAGCTCAACGTAACTATCAAGTATCATGGAAAATGTGGTAAGATTATTTTATAAGCCTCTGCAACTACTTTTCATACACGTTTATATTTTCTGTTGTCGTTTGAAAGGATCTTTCGAAAAGTGCCCGTGCAATAGTAAAGCTGATGTTAAAATATTGTGTCATAACTACACATTCTAAAGAAAATCTTGCAGAAATAAAAATTTTATCATATGTAAGGAATACTATGGTACTTACCACTAGTAAATTGGTATTTTACGAAAAACGTCACCTATGGTTATTTATCCATTGTTTTTCGTGAAGTTAAGTTAAATGTTTACTGAAGCATCTCTTTAATCAAAATTCGGTTAAAATTAATTAGTTAATTGGAACATTATAATTATAATATAGACAGTGAAATAAATCTAGGCTTCAATTAAAACGAAACAGAGCAGAATGGAGAATCATCCAAGCATTTAATTTAAAGTACATTTTCGTTAAAACGCATTAAGTAAGTCATATATTTTTAATGAGCGATTAATAATTGAAGCAAATGGAATTGTGAGTGTTGATCTCGGAGAGCACAAAGGGAACTCGTTAAGAGAAGGTACCTTCTTAATAATAGACGGGGGCACACAAAAAGGGTCAACATTTCATTTTGCCCGTGTTAAAGATGACGTGACTGTGCCGAAATGAAATCGGGTTATGTGAGGAAACGTGCGAGGGAAGGTGACACACCTTATGTCATGCAGCTTTTATTGAAAGTACTGCTATTGTGATATCTATTGATATAAGAAGAGGTATTTAGGGAGGGACTTAGATACACGTGTCAATCTGCCATGTCATTTAGCACAACGATCTTGTTTGTAGGAAATAAATTGTATTCCTTTCTTTGTATACTACTATTTACTACTATATATTATACTACTACTTACCTTGCTATTTTATGACGTTTTTAGTAAAAATATATTCATCATCGTTCGTTATTATATACACACACATCATCACGCCGAGTCCCCAACAGGGTAGGCAGAGAGTATAGAGTGCCAGTTCTCTCTAGACTTACATACCTCTTTCGCTTCGTCCACATTCATCAGTCTCTTCATACATGCTCGTCGGTTATATTTCAACTGCAATTAAATGTTTCTCAACAATTAAAACGAAGTAGACCTATAGTATAAAGCCATAACAGCACTTTAGTTTAAAGTTACGAATACGCGTGATATATAAAAAACAATTTACACAAAAAATACCTTCAACGTCTACGTTTATTAAAAAGCATTTTAAAGAATAATTTAATACCACTTTCAAGGGCGCAACGGAGGTACCGCTATCACACATGCTCCATACATTTCTCATAAGATGAAGAGATGACAGCATCTGATTATACGTGAAACAAACTCGCTCCCAAGAGATTAGACTAAAAGGTCAAAATACGCGTACGCGTACCAAATTTTACTTAATTAAAAGTACTTGAATATTGACTGAGATATCGTCTATATCGAAGTAGGAAAATCTAAAAATACTACCGTGTACTGAATAATAAAGATTTCGGCAGTGATCGCACGGATATGAAAAATTAAATGGAATATAATATTTATTGCATTTATATAATACAACATACACCAAATTATAAATCAATAAAAATTTTAAAGAAATCGCAATGCATTTTGTAAGGATCTCTACAAGTATAAACTGTCGACCATAGAAGTCCATACATACTCGTACATACAACATATCATCAAGCTGATCAACATACAACATGTAATATTGATTGTATGTGGATCAACTGTCAGGCTGAGCGCGAGATTTTTCTAGCCTTAGAGAAAACTTTAGCTTAGATGAAAACTATTTTTGAAATGTTTTTATCAGCCAAAACCATTGTAAACTACACAGCTTATATGATTGTCTTAGTTACTAATACATTAAAATTCTTCTTTTTCTTAGTTAAATATCTAAGCAATACATCAGTAGTTTTAGTCAGTCACCGTGCGAATATTTTGCATGAACATAAATTGGAGGTCGTAAGTCATTTATTTTCTTTTTACTCATGCAATGGAAGCAATAAATAACGCGAGCGAGTAAAAGTTTGCCAAATTATTACATGGTAAAATATTTCCCCGCGTACTTATACAAAACTGAAATTGGGCCTGCTTTCTCTCATAAAAGTAATTTAATCTCATCCACTTTATCCATTTTATATACTTACATACGCTAACCCTTTTCACAAAACTTGTCCCGGAATATTCGATCTGAACTAAATTTGTACAAGACCGAATGCCCGCACATTCCGACATCCTTTGTGAGATTCGCTATTTACTTTACTACTTTGCTTTGTACTTTCATCAAATTGTTTGATTCAACTTTCTTGGTCTCCCTCCTCGAACTATACTAGAAATACACTGATGGAGTATAGTCTCTAATGAAATTGCCGAAGAGGCTGAAGCAGACACATTTTCTCCCTTTTATTATGTAATATGTCAGCCAAATCAATAAATAAAAGATAAAAACGTCAAGAATACTCGAAATCGGTGAGCATACGTGAAGAGACTGATGTGGATAAAGCGTAAGAGGTATATAAATCTAAGAAATAATAACGCTCGCTTATTTCCTACAAGGATCTGCGCGACATCATTTATGTTTTTTAAGAATTAACTGTCTTGTATTTTATAGCTTCAGATGATTTTCTTGAATTTGGATTCACCCATCTCTTCATGCTTGGTCGATTTTGTTACTAGATATGACGATCTGAACTAAACCAAGTAATTATCTACCTTCATTCGGATCTATAATTTACGTTTTGCTAATAGTTGTTTCATTGCTTAACTGCTTTCACATGTTAAGTATTTAAGTACTGTGTTTTAATAGCGGCTATATTAAAAGGTTTAATAACCAAAATCTCATTAATTTGACGTGTTTATTAAAGTTTAGGAATGTTATTTAGATGCGGAATAAATAGTTGGGAAAGCTAAACTGATACCGGTAAATTGTATCAGTTTAGCTTCTCCACAATTTCAAGACACCCCATCTTAACTTAGTATATTAATTAATTGGTAGGAACAACATTATACTTTTTGCTTTCAAGAACTTATTTTTGTAGTAGTAGCTTATCAAGCTGCGGCATTATCTGAGTTGGTTTTGACGTATGGATTTATTACTTCACATATCATCCTACCTTAATGCTTTCACTCAAAGTTCCGCGTAGGGGTGTTTATGTAAAAAGTCTTTTCACCGGAGATATATTTAAGTGTCAACGTGAAAGTTCAAACAAAACTATATATTATGTGTTTGGATTTCCTCTAGATGTTCGTCGCCCAAGTTCTTGTAATAAAGATAAAAAATCCCCCTAAACTACAACTTAAGCGCGAGCCAGCATTATTGTTTTGTAAGCAACTACTCGAAATACTCGGCCATCAAATGTTTTCAAGATTAATAAGAAAGAACATAAAAACGAATGCGTCGAAATATTAAGTATACGATGTGTCATGTTAATTAAATGTGTACAGGTTGTTTATAAAATTGGGTTGTGGGTCTCTATCTACACCTCGGGGACCCTTTTGGGCGTGAAGATACATTTAAAAATTTGTCAACAGACCCATGTTCGGAGCACGAATGCATCGACGGCGGCGTGTGTCAGTTGAACGAAGCGCGCGCACCTGTGTGTCGTTGTGGACCACCCTGCGATCTTATAGCCCGACCTGGTTCAGCTGTGTGCGGCTCCGACTACAGAGACTACCCCAGCGAGTGTGTACTTCGCAGAGAGTCATGCCGGACAAGGCAGCAGCTGACCATCGCTTACCGTGGCGAGTGTGCGTCTGGTGAGTTCTGCACGATTATTATAGATAGATCACGCCTTTTTCCCGTAGGGGTAGGCAGAAACCACTTCTTTCCACTTACTACGATCCTTACATACTTCTTTCGCTTAGTCCACTTTCATTATTCTCTTCATACATGCTCTTCGGTTTAGGGTACTCTTGACATGACCTGATTATTCAATAGTGTCTTTAAATTATTTATCTTGGATTTCAGGAGATACGAATGAATTACGAATTGAGTAATTGTAACAAAATTACATTTTCTTCAGTTATTTTAAAATTAAAAGAACTTCTGAAAATGCCTCAAGTCTAAGAGTGAGTCTTCGGTCCTATGATAATATTCATAGCCCAGATTCCAAATTTTTTTGCATACCTAATTTTATGAAAAGAAGTGTTCAAATTATCGGCTTGACTAACACTGTAGTTAAATCATTAGGTTGCAATCATTGCGTTTCGGGCAACTGCAACCATTTGACCTTCCCGGCTCAAGAATAACGTTATTGAATTAAATTCAGTCCTCAAGATTAATTTGATGACGAACGCATTAATCAAATGGGGATATTAAAATGAGTCAATCCTCTTAATCATAACGTATAGCTCTCCACACCTAGGGATTGCCAAAACGTTGCGGAATTAATTGATACTGGCATTCCATCAATAATTAATGAGATCAATTTGTTTTAATTGGAACATGCCGGTGTGATAAGTGTTCTGTTTACGCAGCTCAACATAAAAAGTCTAGTAACCTCAAATCCTGGTCCCCTAATCTAAAATTAAATCTTAAGCCGAAAATGCAAAGAGCGGGCTTTACTGTGTTTCGTGTTGACGAGAAATTTTGTTCCAAAGAAAGTAATTGGCCTTACCCCAGAAGAATTGTAAACACGGGAACATAATCTTTTTACTAAAAACTTCTGACTTATACTTATGAAGTCTTGTTGGTTAGAGAAAAACAATATTTACTTAACACAGCAAAAGCATGATGCTCAATCAAATTCCTATGATAATTATATTTTGTGTCACACATTTAGGCACTGCAATATCTATCCACAATAATAACAATTGTATTATTATATAACAGCGCATCACCCATGTGACTCGGTAAAATGCGGCGTTCGTGAGCACTGCTCGTTGGATGCGCACGGAGTCGCAGTTTGCGGATGCGGTCCCGAATGTGAAGCAATCGTACACCCCGTCTGTGGATCCGACGGCCGGACATACGACAGTCCGTGCTTCTCCGAAAGGACTGCATGTCTTGAAGGCAGGGACATACGAGTGTCTTACACTGGACCTTGTGGTAAGCGATAGAATAAGTCTATTAAAATTTGTATGTATATTAATTTACATTACTTAGTCACACAGTGTCCATAATATAATCTATAGGTGTAGAGAATCCATGCGCTCGCGCAACGTGTCCGTGGGGCGGTGCGTGTGTAGTCCGGAATGGCGCGGCCCAATGCTCATGTCCCGTGTGCGATGCGACGCTTGCACCAGTTTGTGCATCGGATCACAATACCTACGGTAGCGAATGTAAGATGCGCATGCACGCCTGCCAAGCCACCGTCAACGAAAGAGAGCTGAGAGTACTCTACAACGGGACATGTCGTAAGTATAAAAAAGCTAGAGTTTAAACTAAATTATTTGACATTACGATCTGTTGGGATTCGGACAGACTGAGACGTGGACTGTGAATAAATTTAATAACGGATAAGGCAGATATGAGCTTTTATAAATTTAAAAATATATTGAAGAGTTTCATAGCATTTTCTTTGACTAAAGCTATATTTTCACATCACAGAGAGTAAACCGAATAAACTGTATTACTATTTTATTATTCATTAATAAACTAGAATTATTAATGAATTGGCAGTAAGCGTGCTTGTTTGGCACCCGTGTATGTAAAAATCTAAATAAAGGATGGCATTGTGCGTGTGTTAGTTGTGACTTTGTATTAGGATCGAAGTGTGGCGAATGAGTTACTAAAATGTACTATACGTTTTTTACAATTGCGAGAGTTGGTGCCGTTTTTTCATTAATCAGAGAATTAATAAATGATGTATAAAAATAAAAACCACGTTTGAATTGTCTCACGATTTTTATAAGGCATCAAGAAATCGTACATACCTACATATAATCACACCGAGTCTCTATAGGGGTATGCATAGAGAGTAGAACGCCAGATCTCTCTATACTTACATATCTCTGCTCGCCGGTTTTGAGAACTCTTGACGTTCCCGTCCTTGAGTGTCCGATCGATTGATCTAGGTAGTTGGAACGTGGTTTTCCTCTGACTCTTCATCCCATTGCATATCGTTTGCTACTATATTTCTTCACTCATCGTTCCTATATGTTCAAGCCAATGTTACATGTATTTCTTCATCTTTAAAATCACACCCTCGTTCACGCCAGTTGTTATGCGAATCCCTTCATTGCGACTTAGATCTGACGACACATTTTTGGAAGGGAGAGCATGCTATTTTCTTTCTTCATCTGACATACCCAACATTTGTTGCCATATATTAAAGCAGACATGAGCCACCGGACGCGTTGTGTATAGCTTCTGGAGCATTCTTGTTTAGACTTTTACTGCCCATCAACGTCGATATGGCTCCATTCACTTTATTACCTGCAGTTATCCATGTTTCAATGTCTTTTTCATACTTTCCATCTCGTGGGAACATGCTTTCAAGATACACAAATTCGTTCACTCAAAAATGTTCCCCTTTACCGGTATAATACATTCAGCCACTTGTTCACCTCTATCGAACATCTGGACCTTAATCTTGCCTGCGTTTAGGCGCAGCCCTTTCTTTCCAATTTTTTTTCTTTATGGTTAAATTGCAGGCACTAGGTCTGCAATTCGTCTTCTGATGATGCCAAAAAAACTGCATCATGGGCGTTTAAAAGACCACTACGTTTCCTATTTTCACACTACAATCGTTGAGTTTTTAATGGATATCTCACCCTCCCGTCGTCCGGTCACCGGGCATCACCTGTGAGTCTGGCCTGGTGAGCAAAGGTTTCATAGCAAAAATATGACATCCCAGACCACTTGTTCACCTACTTGATCATCTCAGCTGTTTTCCAGCTGCTTTTCCACATTTCAGACATCAGATCGCTCTTACAATCTCTACCATAATTATTCTATCCGCTGTAGGATCCGCTATAGACAAATCTATGAATAGATCAGCGGTATCATCATACATATCGTTGTAATATTCACTCCATCACCTGAGAACATCTGCTTTGTCAGTCAGCAAAGCGATTCCTCAAAATGAGGTGCAAGTATCCGTTCCGGCTTCGCATGGGTAGGCATAAGATTTTTTTGTAAAAGAATATAGCCTATGCCACTAAGGGCGAATGTAGTTTCGGAGCCAATACAAACATACTTACATACAAATCTTTCCTCTTTATAATATTATAGTATATATCACATACGTAGAAAACCAGGACTGATACATTAACTGTGCCTATGTCTAATAACAAAATAGCTAACGCATAACTTACACATAAAACAAATCATAAAGGTATAAATATCCCTCTTGAAATAAATGCCAAGAGTATTGTGTTAGGTGTGTCTTTTTATCTCAGTAGCTTGAAAATTCTTTCATTAGTCATTTAAATTGAAGTGTCTTCGCCGCAGACGCGAATTTAAAGGTGGAGATGAAATAAATTATAAAATTCCTTTTGAGAGAAAATCGCTATCAATTTCTCAGGATAAAATATTTTTCTTCTTTATTAAAATTATCAATAGGGGACGTATAAAGAATGTTTCATAGATATAATTTCAAATGGATGACAAGTTCAACATAGCATAGTTTGTTTGAGATATTTACATTTCACGTAAATTGCACGTTGCATACATACATACATACATATCATCACGCCAAGTCCCTAACGGGGTAGGCAGAGAGTATAGAGCGCCAGTTCTCTCTAGACTTACATACCTCTTTTTTGTGTGTATTTATGCAGATAAGTTATTTATTTTGTGAGGGTTTTAGCAGCAAAATAAAATATTGGCGGTGTCGTGGCAGTTTATTGGGGTTGGTCAATTGCCAATGCAGCCTTTATCGGGGTCGAGTGTAGACGTATCAAAATTTGAAAATTGTCACCTTATGCAAACAATTTGCTACACTTGCAACATAATTATGCAGCCGGCCATCGTTATATTGGAGCTAGAGTTTCCTGTTTTCTGTACAAGCAATTAACTACTGATCTGTCCATGTTTTAATTGGTATTAACATATTGTATAATTAAGATGATGCTGAAAGTTATATCATAAAATAGCCTTGTCACACGGTTTAACCCGCGTAAATTTGATTATAAATCTTTACAATTAGCTATTTTTGTGGGGAACATGTTTCAAATTGGATTTGTTTTTCGCGAGATTAGCATTTTGTATCGACTCCAAATAGCAAAAGATATTGACAAGCGAATTATGATAGTTGCCACATTGCTCATCAATGTAATAAATTGTAGGCGACTTTGTCACTGTTCACTGAAATGTCAATTAGAGATTAAAATGGCTCAATATAAATTGATCTCGACGGGTATTGATGAACGGAGTCTACGGATTAATTTTATTATTCGAAAGCGCCCGGGATCGGCTATTGATTATAGAAACAATATCTGATGGAGACGCTTTTAGTTACAGTTTAATGAAATTTCTTACAAAAGGCTTAAGCTTACCGCTTGCCAATAAAATTACAAAGGGATATTTAATTAACAATCAATCAATTTGATTTAGTATTTACGCCAATTATGATACTTAGTGAAAGCGTTGGCAATATTTGTTACAAATTACATTTGTACTTGCTTACTTCGTACTTATCTATCGTAAATATTGCAAAATTAAGACTATAAAGAATAATTATCTTATTTGCCTTTTAAATAGCCCGGTAAATGCTCTTTCAGTGCTGAAAATATTATTCAGTTCATGAAAAGTGTTATTTTTATTGGACCGTTGGAATGTGAATGTAATTTGAAATAACATAACCCAAATTGTAAAAGGGTTTTGATAGTAGTACGTAGTTTAAGATATACAAATATTGTTGTGTTTTAATTATAATTATAAATTATATCGTTTTGTTTCGGTTTAGAAAACTTTGGTCCAAATATTTATAGCTAATGCTAATAGCTAATACAATAACTATCCTCTCAGCTTGAGATCGCTTCGAATCCCGTTAGGGTCGAAAAATTGTGTGATGAACACAATTTTATTATGTAATGTATTTGTACCCTAGTCTTGGATGACCTAAGTATTTATCTATAGACCTATCTACATAATTATCTATAGCGTGGTCTTATTTAAGCGTTACTTATTTCAGGACTATCGATTTTTATGGAATCCCATTTATTGTATAATAATTATTATAACTTTATCTATGTAATAAATTTATATTGTTAGCTGTATTGGCTTGTATCTCACAGAATCATGTTCCGACATCATATGCAAGGGCGGTGGCATCTGCGACGTTGACTCCGACACCGGCCGTCCTATATGTCGGTGCAACCACAACTGCACCGAGGCTCAGGCAAGTTTAAGCTTACTAGCAAGTCCAATATGTATACAATATAATGCGTAAAATTTAGGGTAGTTAAAAACAAATACATACGGAGCGTAACATGGTATGTATGGATTAGTCTCTCAAAACTAACTTTTCCATAGACAGAAACTCTCCTTCACCGTAAAGTTCGTGGTGTGACGTTGTGTAATCACTGTACTTAAGTTCGGAGCAACTCATTGGATCAGTCGGGATTCATACTTGCAATCTTTGATGCAGGCACTACTCGAACCACTCGGCCACCACGGCTACTATAATATATACTTCTACAATAAACATGAGAGATATATTGCCTTCAGACCTTATATTATTAGTAACTATCCCACTACTAACTATAACAATATCTGTAATGAAAAATCCATAATTGAAGTAACATTATAATATATAATATTATAATATATACTCACGCCTTCCCACAAGGGTCTCCGAAGGGGTAGGCAGAGGTGCATAGTGGGGTAGGTGGTGTGGGTATTACCACACACCCACTTTCCGCCAGAGGTATATTAGGTGCCAACGTGACAGTTGGCGAGTCCATCGCCGTTACTCCAGCACAACTATACATACGCCTTTGAATTTCTTCTCAGACGTATGTAGGTTTCCTGTCAATGGTTTCCTTCACCGTAAAGCTCGTGGTGTGACTAATCACTGTACTTAAAAAACTCATTGGTACAGTAGGGATTCGAACATGCGACCTTTGCGTCGCAGGCAACTGCTCGAACCACTCGGCCACCACGGCTCCATACGGCAACATTATAATATTTATGTTTATACATACATCATTAGTAAATAGGTAAATACTTTTAATAAAATTAGTCATTGAATGTTGTAAGTATTATATCGCTACGCTTAGGTTATCTTGACACCATTTTAATTCACATTACCATATCAAATGAAATACAGAATTATTGAATGTTCTTTATATATTTTTTCTACTTGTGATGGGGCGGGCTATTCACGAAATATTATCACTGTCTATTCTACCAATTAACAATTATTTGGAACTTTATCATGGAAAATTATTGGAAATCGCCTTAACTCCATTGGATAGAAAACCTTTGTTCGTGAATTGTAAAGTAATTAACATTAATAAAATTGTAAAATGAAAATGTATTTATCTGGTCCTAATGAAATGTTTAATTAAAATGTTGTACCTACTAGATACTTATTTTATAATAGTACCAACTGTCTATGAGTTATTGAAATTTTAAATAGCTTGGGCAGACAGATCTGTTTTTAAATGTTTTTGGTAGGTCACATCACATACTAAACTTTCATTTGCTTTTTCTTTTTTATACTTAACCAATCGAATTAATTATAAGAAGATACTATAAGAAATATATTATACAATATTTTAGAGTAGTCGTTGCAGTAGAAGTTGCAGTCGAGATGCGATCTCTTCGAAAAATGTGCGGCGTAACGATATTAGATCGAATCCGCAATGAAGAGATTCGCAAATCAACTGGCGTGAATGAGGGCGTGATTGTAAAGATGAAGAAAGGCATGTTACGTTGGTTTGGACACGTAGAAAGGATGAGTGAAGAAAGATTGACGAAACAGATATACAAAGCAAAAGTGTGTGCAAGAAGAGGCAGAGGAAGGCCACGTTCAACTACCTGGATCAAATAGATCGGACTCTGAAGGACGGGAACGTTAAGAGTACTCGAAACCGACGAGCATGTATGAAGAGACTGATGAATGTGGACGAAGCGAAAGAGGTATGTAAGTCTAGAGAGAACTGGCGCTCTATACTCTCTGCCTACCCCGTTAGGGACTTGGCGTGATGATATGTATGTATGTATGTATGTATTTTAGAGTACATTTTTACAATATTCTTCATCATATGAATTATTCATTCAGAAATTTTGGTAACTAGTTTTGCTTTCATTCTCTGAACTTAAGTAAAGTGATTAGACACACCACGAGCTGTATAGAGAAGGAAAACATCGAGAGGAAACCTTAAACGGTTTGCAGTTTAAGGAGAAATTCAAAGACGT